>APFE030189062.1:44156-71763 GCA_000404065.3 Pinus taeda
CTCCTTAAGGAAGGAGAACACCCAACAAGCCATATGCCTGTTCATACAAGAATACTTCTCTTCATATCTCTCCATGTGGAGTCTCTAGCCTCTATATAGGCCTCATACATACAATACCATGCATCATTACCATGGTTTCCTCATACCATCAACTAATACCATGGGCCCTTACATTATTATTAACTACTTGTGGTCCCTTACATGACATGGGTTAACCACCTTATTTATTACTATGGCCCATCCCATTATTACATTATTACCTTGGGTACCTCCCTCGGTACCCCATATTACCCCCCCTAGGTATATAACAATGGATGTGAGATTTAATTTTTGTTTCATTGGAGTAGTCAGAGGATTGCATTTAATCATGCCAAACCTATTCAACAGATCTCCAATGTACTTCTTTTGAGAAAGGAATATGGACTTCGTATGTTGAGTTACTTCAATACCAAGATAGTAATGAACATAGCCGAAATTAGTCATTTCAAAACCTTTCTTCAATTCCTTCTTTATGGATGCAATGTATCTTTCATTGTTCCCTGTCATCAAAAGATCATCTACATATACCACAAGATATACAACTATTTTGCCAACTTTCTTGACAAACAAATTTGCATCATCAAGATCATAATGTTTGAAATTGAGTTTTAGAAGATGCTCAGTCAACTTTTCATACCAGGCTCGTGGTGCTTGTTTGAGGCCATACAAGGATTTCACAAGTTTGCATACTTTATGTTCTGTCCTTTAACAGAAAATCCTTCAGGCTGGGGCATAAACATTTTCTTTTAGATCTCCATTCAAGAAAGTAGTTTTTACATCCATTTGATGGACTTTCCAACTATTCTAAGCTACTAGGCTAAAGAGTGTCTAGATGGTAGCCCATTTTGCTATGGGGGAAAACGTTTCCTCATAATCAACCCCTTCCTTCTGTGCAAAAACTTTTGCCACAACCCTGGCTTTGTGCTTGTCAAGTGATCCATCAACTTTATACTTGTTCTTGTAGAGCCACTTGCAGCTAATTGGTTTAGTTCCTAATGGAGGATCAACCAGCTTCTAAGTGTCATTCTTTATCAGGGCATCATAATCCTTTTGCATTGCTTCTCTCCATTCATCATAAGAAGTAGCTTATTTGAAGGAAGTTGGTTCAAAATCTGTAGACAAATTGAATTCACAATCATAAGAAACATACATATCAATATGTGAATCAGAGTCATCTACATTACCTCCATTTTTCCAGTTTGAATTTCTAGTTCCTGTCTTTCCAACTTCATCAGGATGAACACTTTCAAGTGCCTTTGTCAGCCACTTTGGGGGACCTTTCTCGGATGGTTCGGGCTGCTCCGTTGATTGAGTTGGGACTGAATCAAGATTAAGTCTCCCAATTCTGTCAATCACATCACTCAACGTATCATCCATTATTGGAGTTTCATGTAGGGGAGAGAGTGCTTCAGAAGAAGATTCCATAGATTGATCTAGTATAGGAATCCCCCCCTTCAAGATGTGGAATCTGATTATCAAATTCTTGAAATTATTTTTCATTTGTGAATCTATCCAAGCGATCAAGTTTCCTTTCAACAACATTGTCAGTTTTGGATGATTAAAGAAAGATTACATCTCTAGATACATCAAACTTTTTGTTAACTCCATCATAGAGACGATATGCTTTGGAGGTGTTTGAATACCCGAGGAAGATACACTTACGACTTCTTGCACCAAGTTTGTTTCTATGTACCTTTGGTATCAAGGCATAACAGGTGGAACCAAAGACCCTGAGATGCTTTACCGAAGGAATGTGCCCATAACACATTTCATAAGGAGTCTTGTTTATGATAGCATTAGATGGACATCTATTCTTTATATATACAACACATAGAATTGCATTAGCCCAAAACATCATTTTTACATTTTTGAAGAACAACAAGGAGAATACCATATTTAAAATTCTCCTATTCATTCTTTCAACTACTCTGTTTTGTTGGGGATTATAAGGCACAGTTGTTTGATGTTTGATCCCATGTTGGCGAAGATAGTTTTCAAATTCATTTGAAGTTTATTCTTTTCCGTTATCAGTGCGAATGGAGCCAATATGAGATTGTGCATCATTTTCAATCCATCCATGAAAGTCCTTAAAAGTTTGAAAAGCATTAGATTTGTCCTTCAATAAATAAACCCAACACATTCTAGTGTAGTCATCAATAAATGTCATCATATATTTATTTCCATTTGCAGAAGAGACAAGCATTGGACCACATAAATCTGAATGAATGAGTTCAAGTTTTCTATTTTCTCTGGAATGTGAATCATGAAAGAACTGTTTGCTATGATTTCCTAGAATGCAAGCATCACATTGCTTAAGCTTCCTAGTAATTGTAGGCAAACCAGTATCACCATTTTCTTCAACAAGCGGAGGTTGTCATAGTTCAAATGTCCAAATCTAGCATGCCATAATAAAATTGATGGAAGTGTACCTTCTTCATAATGAGAATTATATGAGAAATTTTGTGTACAAGTAGAGGTACCTTGCAGCTTGAGAAGCCTTTCTTCTTCCATCCCTATCATGACAAGTGAGTGGTCAGATGCTCTTCTCACCTCAAGCTTGCCATCAAACATATGAATGGAGTGACCTTGCTGGCGGATGTGGACCAAGGACAAGTTTCTCCTCAGCTGTGGGAGATATAGAATATGATGCAGAAGAAAGTCTGGAAGACCAGGCAATTTAAGCCTGACTGTGCCAAGCCCTGATGGCTTGAGTTTTGATTGGTCTGCAAAGTATACTACTCCATCAACATTGTCAATAAATTCTCCAAAAAAATCTTTTCTATGAGTCATGTGGCAAGTTGCTGCTAAATCAAGCAACCAAACATTTTTCGAAGAAGCAAGTGAAGCATTAAATAAGTCTTCATTTACTCCAATATTACATTGTGCCACAACATAATGAGCGGATTCAGGTGCTTTACCTTCGTCTCTACCATTAGTTTTACCTTTGGGTTGGTTTCTTTGCTGCTCAATTTTGTCGCAAGGTAACTTGTATGTGGAGGCATCATGTGATCCATTTCTTTTGTAGCGTATGCAGTGCAAATCTGACTTTTCTCCTTGAGAGTGTCTGCCCCCCTGCCTCTGAAATATCTTCCTCTTCCTCTTCGACCACCTCTTCCTCTGGAAGAATCTTGGGAAAGATTCTTTTCTTTATGAGCAAGGCACATAGCCTCTTCAAAAGATTCAGGGGTTGTATTCTTTCCAAAAGCTTTCTCTCTTTTAGCAAATTTTTTCACAAGAGAGTTAGAGGTAATATCTTTGAGATTTCCATTTTCTTGCAATCACTCAAGATAATTGGAGTAAGTAGGATAAAGTGCCTTGAGAAAAGAGATCAGAGGAATATCCAATTCAACATTAGTGACTTTGATATCATGCATTATATATTTTACTTCGGATGCAAGAGCAAGAGGATCATTATTTTGTAATTCAAGGGTGAAGAGTTTAATCATGAGTTAAACAACTTCAAGTGTAGAGTGTGAGTCATAGAGTTCCTTCAACTTTTGTAAGGCTTCAAATGCATTTGAAAATGACGAAATGTGTCGACTCACCTCTTCACTTACTGATGCTGCAATCAATGCATAGGCTTTGCTATTCTTATTTTCCCAAATGGCGAGCTCCTTGTCCAAGGTAGGCTGGACTAGCTCTTTGTCTCCTTCTCCAACAAACACTCCTTTCCGTAGCTTAGTAAAAATGAGAGTGTGTTGGATTTTTCATGACCATTCAAGATAATTCTCCTTTCCATTGAGAACTACTCCCACAATAGATATAATTGAATGCATTGTAAAATCTGTGTTTAGTGGAGAAAAAATATTGCTGATGCAAAATTTTACTTGTAAAATGATTGTTATACCAACAATGTTCAACTTAAAAATATTCAACGTTCACCCGAATATCAGAGTCTGACTGTAGTTGTAGTCCTTTTGTTACTTTGTATGGCAGAGATGAATGGTGGAGATGAGTGGAGGAGATGAACAGAGGAGGGCCATCGATGGTAAGTGATCAATAGTTATCGCAAGCAAAACAAGTAGGGGCAATAACCATGGCTAAAGGCAGATTTTAGGCTACAAGCGGATTTCGGACAGATAAAAAATGGTAAGTGGTATTGAGAGGGGAGTGCCTGATTCCACTAAGCGGTTGACACATAGCGACTAGGGGAGAGAGAAAAACTACACGTTTCAGGTGGGTAACTCTCGTGCAATTAATGCACCCAAAATTGCTATAAACCATTTGATTTTGAGGTGATGATCAACGGTGGAGATTAAAAGGAACTCTTGGGGTGGGTAACTGCCCTGCAAGTGGCCCCCCTCGAAATCAATGTCAGCCGTCAGATCTAGAGGTTGAGATCATTGGTGGAGAATGAACCAGATAAAGTGAAACCTTAGGAACTATGTCCGAGCGGGTTTAATGAAGGGTATGATCACATCGCAAACATGCAACGGTATTGATCGGGGCAAGAGATTTGTGATATGCGATTAAAAGGAGACCCGACGATATTTATATAGATGGGTTTATAATACTTGAGATCCGGCTCAAGGGAATATGAAAAAGGATATATGTGAATATGAAAAAGGATATATGGTTCTTCAATGCGAAAGGGTATATATACCATACTTAGAGTAGGAGGAAATCAAAGTCATTACAGCACCTTCAGCTTCAACAACTAGCTCCAATGCAATGCACTTCAACGAATGTATTAAATGATAAATGAGATTTTGCAGGGATTTGACAAAGATGTCAGCCTGCAAAAGATGCAGAACAAAGGCAAAATAGAATAGGGGTTACAAATTAAAAAGGAAGCCAAAAAATGGCGCCTGCTCTGATACCATGTGAGACCAGGAGGTAACTCCTGAAATCAAAACTCATATTATTCATTCAGGTTGTTCATTATTATATACAAGAGGGAGTGACTATTCGGTTCATCTGTCAATGACTTTCTATCTTCTCTATTATTTATTTACATTAATTACAGTTTTACACCCAATCCCTCTGATTAGGTGTCAACAAAATATTTGGTCGACTAGTTTAAGATAATTAGTCATTTTGTGCAAGTTCAATCAACCCATATTAATCCATGTTTCTCTTGGAAGAATGTTTACCTATGAGCCAAAATCCACTACAGATTTTCTAACTATATATCTAGGTATTTATAAGTCGATTTGTGGATCATGGTCTTCTAATTGATTTCCTTGTGAGATTTGTCAAACATTTTTCCCTTTTTCTCTATTTCCATGGCAATTTTTCATCATATTCAACAGTTATACCAAAAGACAAAAATAATGTTCTTTTTTTTGTAATTCAAGAAATTATTCCATAATTAGATCCTTACATTTTTTTTGGTCAGTTCCTTTCATAAAGAATTTGACAGATTTTGACATTATATCATTTTTTCCATGCATATCAAGTTATTTTGTCATGTTCTTAACTGGTTGAATCACTTGGTGGCATTGATCATTGTTATTTCTCCCTGTTATAGAACTTGTGACTACATGAAGGTTTTTAGAATTTAAAATCTCATGCTTGGGAACTGTTTGTAATAATTTAACAAACTTTTTATTTAAGCTTTTTCTCAATAATTTAAGGAAAATTTTCCAAAGAATGATCACCCAGACAACACATATTATAGAAGCTCAAATCAATTTTATCTTTCTTGACCTCAACCATGACCATTTCCTCTGCAATTATATCCTCCCCCTCCTCCGCTATAGCCTCCTCGACCTCATCCTCTTCCAACGAAGGATGGTGATTCACTAAATTGGTCAATAGCCTAAGTATGATAGACAACATGGTAATTATGTGTGCTTTTTCCATTAAGTGGACATTACTATGTGGAATGCACATTGTCTTCACAAATAGCGCACCACTTCGGCTTGGAGTTTCATAAGATTGTATTGACAATATTTCGTTGAGTGGATAGAGGAAACTTGGCAGATATCACAATACATCGGACTGTATTCTTCGAACATCTTGGCCAAAATAATCTAAAAATTTACAAGTATCTTTCGTATGTCTTTCCATGTGGCAATTAGTACACCAAAGATGAATCCTTTAAAGCGCCAATTGCATTAGAGAATTTTGTAAATGGTCTATTTTGTCTTCATGTTTGTTATCAGTCGGTGAGTTAGTCCAATGACCTTCATCATCTTGCTTAATGCAATGTTCTTATTTCAGTGCTCCTTCACAACTTTTAACTTCATGCATTCTAAGCGGTCCTCATATTTTCTGAAGTAGACCATCCACATACCATTAAACTAAAAGATGTTCTTCGATGGTTTATGGAATCTGTCTCAACAAATATTTGAATCATTTGTTATACTCAAATATATATATTCACTTGGTATTTACTTGATTTCCTTTAGTTTCTTGGGCTTCAAGATGCTTAACATCTTGTGCTTTAAAGAAGGTAAGAAAACTATTTAATTTTGCTTTTTCACTTAGGTTGTTTCTATGTAAGGTTCATAAACCACGTTAATGCTCATCTTCTTAGGTTTGTAGTGCACTGCGCTATTTACTTTTCTTTAGTTTATATGAATCGCAGTCCAAATTTTTTTGCAGACAAACTAGTGCCTTTTCGGGTCTTCGCCACCTTCGTAGATGGGTATGTGGTTCAGACCCATTTTGATTAAAGGAGGTCATAGAGGTGGAGATATTAAAATTTTACTTATATGGGTGTTATTATTAGACTCATCATCATATGACGTATTCTTATTTTATTCTTTGTCGATGATAACTTGTGATAATGACTTGTCGGTCTGACACACCTTATCTATATATTATGTGAACTGACTTTCTTGAGGTTGTGACTCTTCATCGACTACTTCTATATTTTGGGTTTCTTCAATAGATAAAAGCTGTAATAGAGAGGTACAATCGTGAGATTAGTCAGTTGGAGAAGTACTTATTCTACTTCATTCTTATTATTTGATTGATCTTGGACATAGTTTTCTATCTCTTGAAAGTTTCTTTGTTCTTTTTCATTATACCAGATTGCAAGTATTTCTGAATAATTTCGTGAATGAAGAACTTATCTAACGCTGGGAGTCACTATTTCTATAGTTGGAGTTGTTCTTATTGCTAGACCAGAGTCGTCAACTTCCATGTCATCTACTTGATCTCTAGGAATTATTGGTAAACCTTCATTCTCTACAATTGCAGGTGGTTCTACAACTCTCAACTCTTCTGAGGAGTCTCTGCATCTTCACTCTCACACTTCTGATTCTGTATTCTTTTCTTTTAGTATTATTATTCTCTAATTTTCTCTCATCATTGTTGTCTCTTATCCTTTTCTATTTTTTGTATATTAATAAATTGTTTATATTGTTGATCACTATTTGGTCGATTATTTTCTTGTTGTTGTTTATTGGAAGATGACTTTATTCCTTCCATCATTGTCCGTTATGTGTACTTCTCCAACTTTTTTTTTTCTTTTCATTTTTCTTCTTTATTTCTCACAATCTGTTACCACCCCCCCCCATGCCGACCTGAATTAGTTTGGGTTCGCAGAGAGGGATCTGTCATCCAAGATTATTTTCTTAAGAAATAATCCCACGCTTCCTTTGTATCTTTACACCAAGCATCAATAAATTTTTTCCACTTGGTTTGGTATTTCTTCCAAATAGTATTGGCTGGTATCCCTAATGGTGGTTGGTACTCAATAATTTGTCTTGCACCTTTTTGAAGAAGGAACTTGTGTAAAAGGGTAGGGATTGTGAAAAAGAAACCATTGTGCAAGTTGTCCTAAAATCCAGTCTTAATATGTTCGATTGAATTCCAATCTTCTATTACTTCTTCTTCATAGTATTCTTCAATAATCGACTAAACCCACTCATGTAAATTCATTTGACTGTTCAAAATTTTTAGTAACAATCAGACATCAGTTTCATTCAGAGGTATTTTCATGGGAAACATAGTTGAGTTACTTCTTGATTTCATTTGGGGTGCCTTCTTTGAATCATTCATGTGCTTTCGTAAAGAAGTTAGCTCCATCTTCTACAATTGTTCAAAAATTTATGCATGTGTAGTTCTTTAAATAATTATTAATCTTTTCCTCCCACCATAAATGTATCTCATCTAATGTTAACATTTATGCTTGCATTATCTATGACTCAAGTTCCGACTACCGACAATGAAACCAATGTTGTAATCTAGTGAAAACATGCATAGTTACCAAAATACATACATCAATTAATCACATGATAATCATAGGAAAAGATGCAAAGAGACATAGTAATGGGGAACCAATAGAAGAGCGCAACTATATATTTATTATATATTGAAACCAAAACTAGAACTATTTCATTATATGCACACAAACATATATATATTGTCAGTACAGTTATGAGAGTTTAACTATCCGACCAAACATGTTTTAGTATATCATTAGTTAACCTTAATTATATTGCGTACTTATTGGCATGACTTGGACTAGTCGGATGAGTCGACTAGCTCCTACAATAGTTACCAAGGAAATGCATATTTCTCATTATTTCTGATATTTTTGAGATCACATAAAGCACTCAACAAAGAGCATACGCAGTGAATAAAACACTTTTTTCTTAGTTACTGATTTGTCAAGATCACACACAACTTAGGAAGAGGAGCAACATAAACTAGAAAGTGTAGCAAAATAGGAATATAAACATAAAATTGAAATATGAAATATGTAAATTATTTTTCAGAAACGAGTGTATCTGGAATGTATACGTGTAGATCACTAATAAGATTAGTGCTTCAAATAGGCTATGATACTATTTTTGGGTAAACATGGTATTCCATACAAGACAAACACCTTCAGGAACCACTCACACAATAAAATATCACAATTATAGCATTTTTACGTGGTTAAAACCCTCTAAGAGGGAAATAGTTCACGGGCCTCGAAAATCTAGCCCCTTGAGGGAATATTATTGATTTAAAATAAAATATTTTTACAGAAGAGAGTTCTCATAAATGATCATCAACCATGACCCACCATGCTCTTTAAATGGATATCATGGAATAATCAAGTTTTAAACCACGAAACAATAACCATTAGTATTCATAAGAATCTAATTTGATGGATTTCTCTATGTCTAGAACATATCATGACCATACGATTACAATGCCACTAATGCATACTAAAGAGACACACTCAAAAACACACTTTTACCGAATAGAAACATTAGACCAAGCTGAAATTAGCTAACTCCTATTTGTCTAAACACCATAACAATACAGAGCAAGTATTTTTGACAAGGTTTGTACAATTTTTGGTGTATCTTACTCTCTTCATGAAATTTACTCAAATTCAACTCGAAAAATCAAAGGATTAGATATTTTAATCTATACTTCTTTTAAACATTACAAGAAACTCTTTTGGCTCCAAGACCTAATGACTTTGTAAAATTTATATGTTATCTCAATGTTATGTTGTGAAATGTAAAGTATGCCATTAAATCTTCCCTTATCCAATAGCTATATGGCATGATAAGAAAAGCTAACGAGATGGAAGTAGATATGATTGAAAGAAATGTTGATCCAAAGATTATCCTTAGGTGATTTCAAAGGTAAGCCTCCATATTGGCAATCTCTTCACAACCTTCCTCCTCATCAATTCCTTTACAAGATCCATATTTGGATGAATAATATCACAATATCAAGGAAATGAAATAAGCATATTTCAAGATCAAGTACTAGGAAGGGGAATCTTTCAATACAACTTCCAAATATAACAAATGTTCTCAGTGAATTTTCAAGAACTACGAAAGTAGAAGAGGTCATGTAACTCAATTGAACTCTTAGACAAATGTAAAATGAGATCGCTTGCCTCAAAATAAATGAGAATTATGCTTCATGATAAAAAAAATAACAATGATCCCTAATTCTAAGCAACAAACTAAAAGGAATTAAAGACCAAAAGACCATAGACCAATGACATCTTGAGGGCCTAATCCAACTACAGTAATTTTAGAAGAAGATGATATCTTTGAAGAAACTTAATATCATCCTAACCTATTAAGTGATAATATAATTCAACAATCTAATGTCTTAGAATTCATGCAATTTGAGGAAAAGATACAAACTCTTGTTCAAGAAAATTTCAATAAACACAAACCTTGACGAAGATCAAGAGAAGTTAATCCATACAAGATCTCAAGAAAACAGGTTTAAGTCCAGGGATAAGGTAAATAAATGAAAAGTAGTAGATAATGTTCCTCAATCAATTCCTCATGAAAATGAGAAAATACAAACAAATAAACAAGCTAATACAATGACAAAAATGGCTTATAATATAATGGATGAACTTGTCAAATTGAAGATTACATTTCCTTTCCTTGAGGTAATCAAAATAACTCAACAAAGAGAATTTGATCAAAGATTTGGGAAATAAAAATCCATCAAGTTTGATGATAGAAGCAACTATGAATAGAGATCAACAAAAGCCCAACTATTTTCCACATAAAGTTAGAGGAAAGGTACCTTTGTTCTATCTTTCTCTTGAAAATGATGATTGTGTTCTACATAATTTTGTGGTTGATGAAGGTGCTACAAAAAACATAGTGTGACTCTCTGTTATGAAATATTTGGGATTAGAATGTACCAAGAACTATGATGCTAGAGAAACTATATATTTTATTGACTCAAGAAAAGTTCCTACTTATAGTGAAATTAAATATTTATATGCAAGGATAAACTTATCTCCTCATATAAACACAATCTTCACTATAATTATGGTTGATCTCTTGGTTTCTTATGGAATTTTTCTTAGCCGAGATTGGTGGATATAATATGGATGACAAAAGTTGCATGACATTACCTAATAAAAATGGATCTCTCATTAAAATTTCAAGAGAGAAAGGAAAACTTATCCCCTTTGAGAAAAAAGAATAAGATCTTGCATAGAACTACATATATTTAGGAATAGGAAGTTATGTTGCCTTTGACATCGAATATACAAAGTAAGGTCAATATGTGGGTGAAGGGTTCATAGTTGCAATTCATTGTTGACAGTGGGAGCCAAAAGAATCTCATTGCAGCAGAGATCTTGAAGCGGCTGGGACTACCAACCATACTACCCTCGCAACCGTACAACATAGGGTGGCTTCACCAAGGATGAGATTTTCGAGTCTGCCAGCAGTGCCGCCTTTTCTATAGTATCAAGCCCTTCACAAATGAGGTATTGTGTGATGTTGCACCTCTTGATGTTTGTGATGTATTATTAGGCCAACCATACTTGTGGAGGTGACATGTTGTGTATGAGTCAAGGCCTCGTGCTATTATTATTTCTTTGGGTAATTCATTATACAGGATATTGAAGGTAGCCCCACCTACCGCCACCTCTTTGATCTCTGCTAAGAAAGGAAGTAAGATTATCTCCTAGACTAGGAAATTTATTTTCTGTCTAGTTCATCCTCAAAGTAAGGGGAAGATCATAGCCACATCCATGGCCCCCAAGAAGGGTTCCTCCACATAGTAGAAGTAGGTGGATACGGTCATGAAATAAGATAGGAACATCTTCTCCTCACCCACAAGGGTACCGTTGCACTGTCAAGTCAAGCATTCATCCGATCTGACTTTCGGAGAACCTCTACCCAACAGGTCGATCTATCACCACTCCATTATGGAAAATGCCAAGTACAAGCAGTGACATGATCAGCATCAGGTACCACACAAGTTTCAAGTGGGCGACCAAGTCTGGTTGCATCTATAGAAAGAACACCTTACAAGAGCCCATCAGAAGCTTAGACCACTCCAATATGGTCCTTACACTATTACCAAGGTTGTGGAAAACAATACTTTGGAGCACAGCATTCCCCCATTCCTTCGCGTGCACCGAGTGTTCAATGTGGACCACCCTTGACCATGATTTTTCATGGACTAAAGAAAAAACAAATCATTTGAAGAACTTAAAGAGGCTATGTGTACAACCCCCATCTCGGTGACACCTAAATTCACAAAAGTATTCATTGTGGAGTGTGATGCCTTAGGCCATGAGATTGGTGTAGTTTTGCTGTAAGAAAGAAGACCCCTTCCCTTTGAAATTAGTTAACTTAAGGAAAGAACCTACTCATACCCATCTATGAAAAATAAATGTTGTTCATACTACATACAATTAATAAATGATGTCCATACCTAATAGGAAGACACTTCAATGTAGAAAAAGATCATGATAGTCTGAAGTATTCCTGGGAGCAAAGACTATCTTTAGAAGAGAAACAAAAATGGGTCAAAAAGGCATTGGGTTATTACTTTGAAATTATCTACAGAAAGGGAAAACAAAATATTGTGTCAAATGCACTCTAAAGGAGAGAGGAATGCACAAATGATTTAATGATGTGCTATTTCCATTCCACAATATGTCTGGGTGGAAAAAGAAAGAATAAAGCAGCAACAAGATGAGAATATATGCAAGATCATTCAATAGATATAAGAGGACACTAATGCAGTAGAAATGTTTACATGGAAAAATGATTTTTTATGCCATCAAGATCGCTTATACTAATGTAAGAATTATAAAATTAAACATAAGGAACTATATGAATTACACACTTCTCATATAGGAGTACGTTCAAGGTTCTTGAAGACACACCTTAGGATCAAGAAATATTTTTTTGGGGAGGTATTAAAGCAGAGGCACAAAAAAATGTGGTGGAACAAGTGGTATGCCAACAAAATAAAGGAGAGATTATCAATACCCTGGGGCTCCTTCAACCATTAGCCATGCCAAGATAGCGTTAGGAAGAAGTTTCAATGGATTTTATTACAGTTTTATCCAAATTTGATGGAAATAGTGTCATATAGTAGTGGTAGATCAAATGATAAAGCATGCCCAATTTTTATCTTTTTCTCATATTTTTAAAGAAAGTGTTGTGGTAGAAGAATTCATGGAAATAGTTTAAAATATACATGAAAAAAACAAATATTATTTTAAGTGAAAAAGATCCAATTTTCCCTCAAAATTCTTGGACTAAATTATTTTATTGTTTGGTAATTCAATTGGCTCATAGCTCATGTTACCATCCTCAATCTGATGCGGAAAATGAGACTGTGAATAAATATTTAGAAGGATATATACATTTATTTGCATATGATAAACATAAAAAATGGGTCAAATGGTTTCCCTTCGCAGAATGGTGGTATAGCACATCCTTACATACTTCATCAAAAGGTCACTAATTATGGCACTTTACATCATCCTCCATCCATCATATCACCCTTGAAAGGGACTATAAAGGCTCAAGTAGTAGAGGACCACATACAGCAACAAAAATAAGTTCTCAAACTATTGAAGGATAAATTGGTTATGGCACAAAATAGGATGGAACAGTAAGTAGATCAACATTGCAGTGAGAAGGATTTACATGGGGGATTGGGTATTTGTGAGAATACAACCATATAAATAGATGTCCCTCAAGCAAAAAAAGAAGGACAATAAATTAGCTTCGAGGTATTATGGTCCCTATAAGGTGTTGTGGAGGATTAGAAGTATGGCTTACAAATTGAAGTTGCCTTCATCTTCAGATGTACTTCCAATCTTCCATGTTTCTTTCCTAAAGAAGGCATGGAGAGTTTTAGGGGCTAATATTCACAGGTGGGCTAATTTTCCATGTTTTTTACAAAAAAATGATTTGCTAATTTCCATTTCTTCTAAAAATGATTCACCCAAATTTTATAGTGTAAAATCATTTCACCACAAAAATTGCCAAAATTTTATATAGAAACTGTATAAAATTATTCGAAATTTGAATAATTTTACAATAATATTGTAAAAAAAAATTATGGATTGCATATGATGGACTACAATATTCACCAAGGTTTATAAACTTAAAGATAAATTTCCATCCTTAAAATTTTCCTTGAAAGAAGGTAATCAATGATAAGATTCTATCCAAACTATTCTACCATAGATTAATGAAGAAAGAGAAATAATAGTAGAATCAAAAACAATTTTGGAAACAAGGACTAAGCAAGTGAGAAATTGAGCAATTACTAAATACCTCATCAAATGGAAGAACCTACAAGTGGAAGAAAAGACATAGGAAGATGAGTTATTCATGCAAAAACATCCACGAGTAGTCAAATGTTGAGAAAAACACTTCTTTAAAGGGGAGGGGCATGTTAATCCCTATATAAGCCCCATGTTAAACCAAAACCTGTTACCCCCCCCCCCCCGCTCCCCATGCCGACCTGAATTAGTTTGGGTTCGCAAAGAGGGATCCATCATCCAAGATTATTTTCTTAAGAAATAATCCCATGCTTTCTTTATATCTTTACAGCAAGCATTAATAAATTTTTTCCACTTGTTTTGGTATTTCTTCCAACCAGTATTGGTTGGTATCCCTAATGATGGTTGGTACTCAATAATTTGTCTTACACCTTTTTGAAGAAGGAACTTGTGTAAAAGGGTAGGGATTGTGCAAAAGAAACCATTGTGCAAGTTGTCCTAAAATCCAATCTTAATATGTTCGATTGAATTCCAATCTTCTATTGCTAGTTCTTCATAGTAGTCTTCAATAATCGACTAAAGCCACTCATATAAATTCATTCGATCGTTGTTCAAAATTTGTCGTAAAAGTCAGACATTAGTTACATTGAGAGGTATTTTCATGGGAAACACACTCGAGTTACTTCTTGATTTCAATTAGGGCACCTTCTCTGAATCATTCATGTGCTTCCATAAAGAAGTTCACTCCAGCTTCTACAATTGCTCGACTATTTATGCATGTGTAGTTCTTTAAATAATTATTAATCTTTTCCTCCCACCATAAATGTATCTCATCTAATGTTAACATTTATGCTTGCGTTATCTATGACTCAAGTTCTGACTACCGACAATGAAACCAATGTTGTAATCTAGCGAAAAACATGTATAGTTACCAAAATACATACATCAATTAATCACATGCTAATCATAGACAAAGATGCAAAGAGACACACTTAAGGGGAACCAATAGAAGAGCACAACTATATATTTATTATATATCGAAACCAGAACTAGAACTATTACATTGTATGCACACAAACATATATATAGATTGTCGGTACAGTTATGAAAGTTAAATTGTCTCACCAAACATGTTTCTTAGTCTCTCATTAGTTAGCCTTCATTATATTTCGTATTTATCGACATGACTTGGGCTAGTCGGATGAGTGAACTAGCTCCTCCAATACTTACCAAGGAAATGCATATTTTCTCACTATTTCTAATATTTTTGAGATCACACAAAGCACTCAACAAAGAGCATATGCAGTTAAGAAAACACTTTTTTCTTAGTTTTTGATTTGTCGAGATCACATAGAGCTTAGGGGGAAGAGCAACATAAACTAGAAAGTGTAGCAAAATAGGAATATAAACATAAAATTGAAATATGAAATATGTAAATTATTTTTCAAAAAAGAGTGTATCTGGAATCTATACCTATAGATGATTCACTAATAAGAGTAGTGCTTCAAATAGGCTCTGATACTATGTTTGGGTAAACAGGTTATTCCATACAAGACGAACACCTTTAGTAACCACTCACACAATAAAAGATCACAATTATAACATTTTTACGTGGTTAAAACCCTCTAAGAGGGAAATACTTCATGGGCCTCGAAAATCTAGCCTCTTGAGTGAATATTATTGATTTAAAATAAAATAATTTTACATAAGAGAGTTCTCACAAATGATCATCAACCATGACCCACCATGTTGTTTAAATGGAGATCGGGGAATAATCAAGTTTTAAACCACGAATCAATAACCATTAGTATTCATGAGAATTTAATTCAATGGATTTCTCTATGTCTAGAACATATCGTGACCATACGATTACAATGCCACTAATGCATACTAAAGAGACACACTCAAAAACACACTTTTACTGAATAGAAACATTAGACCAAGCTGAAATTAACTAACTCCTATTTGCCTATATACCATAACAATATGGAGCAAGTATTTCTGACAAGGTTTGTGTAATTTTTGGTGTATCATACTCTCTTCATGAAATTTACTTAAATTCAACTAAAAAAAAATCAAAGGATCAGATATTTTAATCTATACCTTTTTTAAACATTACAAGAAACTCTTTTGGCTCCAAGACCTAATGATTTAGTAAAATTTATATGTTATCTCAATGTTATGTTTTCAAATGTAAAGTGTGCCATTAAATATTCCCTTATCCAATAGCTATATGGCATGATAAGAAAATCTAATGAGATGGAAGTAGATATGATTGAAAGAAATGCTGATCCAAAGATTATCCTTAGGTGATTTCAAATTTAAGCCTCCATATTGAAAATCTCTTCATGACCTTCCTCCTCATCAATTCCTTTGCAAGATCCAATATTTGGATGAATAATATCACAAGATCAAGGAAATGAAATAAGCATATTTCAAGATCAAGGACTAGGAAGGGGAATCTTTCAATACAACTTCCAAATATAATAAATGTTCTCGACGAATTTTCAAGAACTACAAAAGTAGAAGAGGTCATGTAACTCAATTGAACTCTTAGACAAATGTAAAATGAGATTGCTTGCCTAAAAATAAATGAGAATTATGCTTAATGATAAACAAAAATAACAATGATCCCTAATCCTAAGCAACAAACTTAAAGGAATTAAAGACCAAAAGACCATAGACTAATGACATCTTGAGGGCCTAATCCAACTATAGTAATTTTAGAAGAAGAAGATATCTTTGAAGAAACTTAATATCATCCTAACCTATTAAGTAATAATATATTTCAAAAATCTAATGTCTTATAATTCATGCAATTTGAGGAAAAGATACAAACTCTTGTTCAAGAAAATTTCAACGAACATAAACCTTGATGAAGATCAAGAGAAGTTAATCCATACAAGATCTCAAGAAAACAGGTTTAAGTCCAGGGATAATGTAAATAAAGGAAAAGTAGTAGATAATTTTCCTCAATCAATTCCTCATCAAAATGAGAAAATACAAACAAATAAACAAGCTAATACAATGACAAAAATGGCTTAGAATATAATGGATGAACTTGTCAAGTTGAGGATTACATTTCCTTTCCTTGAGGTAATCAAAATAACTCAACAAAGAGAATTTTATCAAAGTTTTTGGAAATAAAAATCCATCAAGTTTGATGATAGAAGCAACTATGTATAGAAATCAACAAAAGCCCAACTATTTTCCTCCTAAAGTTAGAGGAAAGGCACCTCTGTTCTATCATTCTCTTGAAAATGATGATTGTGTTCTACATAATTTTGTGGTTGATGAAGGTGCTTCAAAAACCATAATGTGACTCTCTATTATGAAATATTTGGGATTAGAATGTACCAAGAACTATGAAGCTAGAGAAACTATATATTTTATTGACTCAAGAAAAGTTCCTACTTATGGTGAAATTAAATATTTATATGCAAGGATAAACTTTGCTCCTCATATAAACACAATATTCACTATAATTATGGTTGATCGCTTGGTTTCTTATGGAATTTTTCTTTGAGATTGGTGGATATATTATGGGTGACAAAAGTTGCATGACATTACCTAATAAAAATGGATCTCTCATTAAAATTTCAAGAGAGAAAGGAAAACTTATCCCCTTTGAGAAAAAAGAATAAGATCTTGCATAGAACTACATATATTTAGGAATAGGAAGTTATGTTGCCCTTGACATCAAATATACAAAGTAAGGTCAATAGAGCCATTTCCAAATACTCTAGAAAATGTCATTTGATGATATTGTTCTATTTATAGAGTTGGGGCAAGGATAATATTTCAAAATCCCAATTCTTAAATCCATCCTTATACCTTATAATTATAGTTTCCTTGCATAAACAATGAAGCATAATTCAAAGCATTGGTTCAAGGATTAGTCTGAGCGCCCTCAAGGCATGTTGAAGATTTGATTGTTAAAGGAGATCTTGAATTGATAATAAATAAAATCAAGAAAAAATATATCCAAATGGCATAATTAAAAATTCATATGCTACAAGAGTTTAGGACATTCTTGAAAGTTTTAATTATTTTAATATTAATTGTGTTCCATGATAAACGAATCAAGAAGCTAACTCCTTTACATTTGCAACGTCCCTTTTGATCTAGGTGGATGTTGGTGGCCACCTGCCTATCCCACGTGGACCCCCACAACTGTCTCCTTCAGTTTTTCAGTTTCCTTAATTGTAGCAGAATTTACAATTTTTAGCAGCTTTTCAGGTCCTGATCTTCTGGAGCTATTTTGAGGCCGTAAACGAAGTTTTTTGGGAAAATTGAGAGCAACATGGGTCCATGGTTTTATGTTCCTCATCCCAAAGTTGTAATCCCCAGATAGATATTTCTAACGAGGTATTGTGCACGTCAAACGAAGATTGTATGCCAAAGTTATGACCCTGGGAAGTTGATGTACCAATTTACCCAAAACAGGACCCATAGTTTGGCGCTTCATCTCCTAGGGTTAGGTTTTTGATGTTTATGGTTTTGCATTGTTTCTCAACAATAAATAGGCCTTCAAGCCTCATTGTAAGATAGTTCATAGGCATGTAGCCGCCACATCTCTTCTTAGAGATAAGTTACCATTGCCCTAGCTGGTTTATTTCCATTTATGTTTGTAAGCATATTTCAGTATTTTACATTAATGAAATGAAGTATTATTTCTGTTGAATCTCTATATTTATTATTATATATGTAATTTTTTGCATTCATGTTTAAATCTGTATCAGTGGTATCACAGCGGTCTACTCTTTCTCTATTTTTCTTTGTATGTCCCCAACGAGGTCGAGATATAAGGAGTTACGGCTTGAACTGGTTGAACCCTTGCAAGACCAACCTCACAAATCTTGATGGCCTCCCATGGAAGATGAAAAGAAAGATGAGGGGACAAGAGATCCTATCAAAATCTTGCTCGAAAAAGCCCTCAAGTGACAAAGGAATGCGATGATGGAAAACTTTGCCCAGATCATTCAGCTGCTACCCAGGGGCGACGAATCTACTTCCAACAGCTACACTGGAAATGCCACACCCTTTAAGGTATAAGTTAACTTTGAAATCCCCATATTTGAGGTTCAGATAGACGCAGATGCCATAGATAAATGGTTAAATATGTTAGATGGTTATTTTTCTATTCATGATATTTCCAGCCAGGAAAAGATCACTTTTGCACTTCTCAAAGCATCCCCCCATGTCAAGGACTAGTGGGAAACCTACTACAAGCAGAAGGATGAAAATACGGGCTCACTATTTTCAGCCGCATCCACTTGAAATTCATTTCAGTATGCCATCAAGGAGCAATACGGCCCTATCAAAAGATATGAGGATAAATACATAAAGTGGACCATGCTACGACAGGGAAGGGACCAAGATGTGCCAGAGTTCACAAATATTTTTTATACCCTTCACACAAAGTTGGGTATCAATGATTATGAGCTGCATTTGGTACTCAAATATGGTGGCTACCTACACAGGTACATCCAAGATGAGATGGAGTTCTTGAACATCTCCTCACTTGGCACAACATACCGATATGTTGTCAAGATCGAGTAGAAGTTTGAACAAAAGAAGCGAGATTTTGGATTAGCAAATCCAAAGAACAAAGGACAAAGCCAAGGCGGGGTGACCTAAGACAACCCATCGAAGCCACTAGAAAAGAATAGCACCATGAAGTCAAAGAAGGACACAAGAAGGTGGTGTGAGTTCCATAAGATCCCCACTCATAACAAGTGAGTGTCAGACCAAGCAGTCATTGGTGGCCAATTTGAAGGCTTGAGAATCAGATGCATGTACCTTGAGTTAGAACCTGACAAGGGGAATGACAAAGGGAAGAAAATCATTGATGCGGAGTCCAGTGCCATTGTTGCCACCACCAAGGTCCAGAAGAATGAGCCCGAAGATCCAAAGGAGGGGGAACGTCTTTTCCACTCACATATGTGGGTGAAGGGTTCGCCACTGCAATTCATTGTTGACAGTGGGAGCCAAAAGAACCTCATTTCAACAGAGGTCATGAAGCAGCTAGGACTACCAACCATACTACACTCGCAATCGTACAACATTGGGTGGCTTCACCAACGATGAGATCTTCGAGTCCGCCAACACTGTCGCCTTCCCTATAGTATCAAGCCCTTCATAGATGAGGTATTGTGTGATGTTGCACCTCTTGATGTTTGTGATGTATTATTAGGCCAACCATACTTGTGGAGGCGACATGTTGTGTACGAGCCAAGGCCTCGCGTTGTTATTATTTCTTTGGGTAATTCATTATACAGGATATTGAAGGTAGCCCCACCTATTGCCACGTGTTTGATCACTGCTAAGAAAGGCAATAAGATCATCTCCTAGACTAGGAAATTTATTTTCTGTTTGGTTCATCCTCAAAGTAAGGGGAAGATCGTAGCCACATCCATGGCCCCCAGGAAGGGTTCCTCCACGCAGCAGAAGCAGGTGGATATGGTCATGAAAGAAGACAGGAACATCTTCTCCTCACCCATAGGAGTACCATTGCACTATCAAGTCAAGCATTTGTCCAATCTGACTTCCGGAGCACCTCTACCCAATGGGTTGATTTATCACCACTCCATTCTAGAAAATGCCAAGTACAAGTAGTGACATGATTAGCATTAGGTACCACACAAGTTTCAAGTGGGTGACCAAATCTAGTTGCATCTATAGAAAGAATGCGTCACAAGAGCCCATTAGAAGTTCATATCACTCTGATATGGTCCTTACACTATTACCAAGGTTGTGGGAAACAATACTTTGGAGCACAACATTCCCCCATTCCTTCGCGCGCGCTGATTGTTCAATGTGGACCACCCTTGACCATGCTTCCCACCATTACTAGACACATCAGAGGTTGTAGAACAACTCACCAAGGACCAAGTTTAGCAGAAGTTTCCTCATCTCATGGAGGAAATCAATGCAATGGGGACCATTGCTTCCTAAGGGGGGAGGAATGATCTAGGTGGATGTTGGTGGCCACCTGCCTATCCCACTTGGACCCCCACAACTGTCTCTTTCAGTGTCCTTAATTGTAGCACAGTTTACTATTTTTAGCAATTTTTCGGGTCCTGAACTTCTGGAGCCATTTTGAGACCCTAAACGATGTTTTTTGGGAAAACTGAGAGTAACATGGGTCCATGGATCAATGTTTCTCATCCCAAAGTTGTAGTCCTAGGATAGATCTTTCTAATGAGGTATTGTGCATGTCAAACAGAGATTGTACGCCAAAGTTACGACCTTGGGAAGTTGATGTACCAATTTACCCAAAACGGGGCCCATAGTTTGGCGCTTCATCTCCTAGGGTTAGGTTTTTGGATGTTTAGGGCTTTCCATTGTTTCTCAACAATAAATAGGTCTTCAAGCCTCATTGTAAGACATTTCAAAGGCATGTAGCTGCCACATCTCTTCTAAGAGATAAGCTACCATCCCCCTAGCTGTTTTATTTCCATTTCTGTTTGTAAGCATATTTCAGTATTTTACATTAATGAAATTAAGTATTATTTGTGCTACATCTCTGTATTTATGGTTATATTTGTAATTTGTTGCATTCTTGTTTAAATCAAGATCACCTTTTCAATCCAAGACATCATGCACCTTAAGGCTCATTTCATGTGGAAACAATTTTCTACCCCTTGGTACTTGATAATGGTGACTATTGGAAAATATTTAAAAATGATGAGCATATTAAAAATTTTATTTCTAATGCAAGGTAGGTATCATTAGACCAACCAAGTCTGCATGATTACCATAAAAAAATCAAAGAATAGAGTACTAGTATCACGAAGGATGAAAAAGAGGTTCTTCTCTCAAAGAAATATGTTACACTAACATCCTTATTCACAAGAAATGATCAATTATTGAGTTAAAATATCAAATAAGAATCTTCATTAGGAAAGATCCAAGATACACATAAAATTAACATTGGAACGACATAATTTAGGAACAAATTGTACTAAAGAAGAGGCACAATAGTATTTTAAGCTATTCAAAGAGTTCCAAGACATATTCACCTAGACATATTATGATATAAAAGAGAGTAATAAATATATTTTCCAACATACTATACTACTCAAAGAAGGTACTAATTTCTTTAGACAAAAGACTAGAATAATAAATCCAAAGTTGAAGCCTTTGGTCAAACTTGAGGTTGGAAAGATGAAGAAGGATGGTATCATTTTTCCAATAAGATATTCTCATTGGATTTATAATCTAGTCATAGTCAAGAAGAAAAATGGTGAAATGCCTTTTTGTGTATATTTTCGTGATCTTAACAAGGAATCTATAAGATACAATTATCCAATACCAAATATGGATTTCTTCTTCAACAAGTTATTGGTTTGGCTATGATGTCAATTCTGACATATTCCCAAGATATAATCAAGTGTTAGTTAATGAATATGATTGACATAAGAATGATTTTGTCACACCATGGGGTATGCTTTTTTATGCAAGGATGTCATTTGGATTAAAAATTGTCAAAGCAACATCTCAAACAACCATGTATTACATGTTTAAAGATAAGATATGCAAGTTCATGGAAGATTATCAAGATGATTTCACTATCCACTTGAACTTAAGGGACTATCATATTATACATCTCAGACAAATGTTCCAACATTTTATATCATATGTATATCCCACAATCAAAAGAAATGTCCTTTTGTAGTCTCAGAGGATTTTTTTGGGATCATATAATAAGCAAGAAAGGAATATACATCGACACATTTGGAATAAAAGCTATAAATGACCTAAAACATCAAAATTCCAAGAAAGGGATGCAATTGTTCTTTGGAAATATTAATTTCACATAAATTTTTATACCATAATATGCTTAATAGTAAACCCAATTAAAAAGCTATTGAAACAGGATAAAATCTTTGAATGGATGCTAGGAATGTAGATGGATTTAATAAATATTAAATAACAATTACTATGCCCCCAATTTTTATAATTCTAGAATTTGAGTGAAATATCATACTCTATTATTTTGCTTCTGATGAAATTATTACTTCCATCCTAACTCAGAAAAATACAAAGTAGAAAGAGCTTCCTAATTCATTCATGAGAAAAATCTTACATAACTATGAATTAAAATATTCATACTTGGAAAAATAGATTCTCACCTTAGTCAAAGTAATCACCCATTTTAAAACTCACATAATTTGAGCTCATGCTATTTCTTATGTACTAAAATCTCCTATTATGACTATGCTCAACCAACAATTCAGGGAAGGAAGATGAGTGAACTGGATTGCAAAATTATAGGAATATGAGATCAAATTTAAACCTTTAAAGAAAATAAAAGGACAAGGATTTTTCAAGTTAATCATTATATTGAAGTTAATGCTTCCTTGGAAAATGTAAATGGAGGAAAGACCCTACTAAAGAATTTTCTAAAGAACCCTACTAGAGAACTCATAAACATAAAAAAATTGAGATATGTGTGCTCACAAGCACATATAGAGAAATTTCTTAGTTCACCTGATCTTTTGGATTTCAATCAACAAAGTATGTTCCAAAGTATTTTTATATAATTTTACTTAATGTATACATTAAGGAGCCATATTTTATTGGGTTCATGCTATTTCTATAGAAATTTCTTATCAATTAGGAAATTTCAAACAATCAAAAAGGTTTTTCATGATTTCATACCTAGTTCATGCCATTATCCACTGTAAATTATTTGAAGGTCTTCCAAGGACACAACACTCCAATTTTGATAGTACCCTATTCAATTTTGATACCCATCTCTTAGGAGACATAAATATCCATTCCATTTTTACCTTGTACAAAATTCATTCTTCTCAAAGTTTAGAATGATGTTTGTTGGTCCTTTAGCTGAAAGATGTTCTTGAGAGGTGCTTGCACTACTTGAAGGAAAAGAGATTGTTCAAATGGAAGAACAATTTTCATGTCTTAAACTATTTGGATTCGAAGGAAAGCCCTTAATGTTCCCTATATATGTTTGTGAGAAATACTTCCTATCATAATTTTGTTAATAGTGTAAGTCATGGGATCACTTATTTAATGAAAAGAGGAAAATAAATTTATACCTTTGCGTATCATGCTTGGAAATATCAAAGTCCATTTTTTTTGGAATTGATGAATATACAATCCACCTTGATGTATTTAAGTTAAATTATCTAGAAGAAATGAAGGGTTTTGACACTCAATTTGTATTTTCTCTTCATCTTAATTTCATTAGCTATGTTATTGCATTTCACATGAATCAAATTGAAAGCGATGGAGAAAATCAAGTACTTCCTCATACTCTACAACCTTTTCATCAATACATTGGTGCCTTGTTCAACACTAACTTGCCAAAGCAATAGCATGGAAACTCAGTTGTAAGTCTTGACTCAACCCCTAAGCTTTTAGAGAAGAGAACTTCCACTTCAAAGAGCCAACCCCAATGAAGGGAGCTTAAGAAGAAAATTAGTAATGCTATTGGAGATAGTGCTAATAGAAACCAACCTGAGTTTACCATTGAGAAATTGAATGAAATTGGATTAATTTTGAAGAGAAAGATGATTCACACCCATGGAACACCCAAAAACACTAATGTTCAAGTTATGGAGATATATGAATGGGAAATGTTGGAAAAACCATATTAGGTTGAAAGGAGGCAGTTAATTTTGAAATTAATTTTGTTACTTTCCATTATGTGGCCTACAATAAAACAAAAATCAATAAAATTAAATTTTAAAAAAATAATGTTAGATATGATTAGGTGATTTCAAAAAGTCAATTCTAAGATTGATATTAAATGGTGACATCATTTTTTTTTTGCGTCAAAAGCTACAATATGTTGCCAAAAATATTATAAAAGAATAGGTATGATTTTATAAGTGTGGGAAGTAGCTACGACATCAACTAACATATCTATGAATCACTCATTGAATATTTAGAAAATTACTTGTAGAACGATGAGATATTTTACAAAGAAATATTATTTACATTCATTATGAGGGTATAGGACATGAATGAAGCACAAATAAAAGAACAAGATCTTACCCCACCTAAGATGATCAACATATTAAAATCCTATTAGAAGGAAATAATAAGGACACTTCACAAATTAATGGCCAAGTGTGACAACTTAAAGGCAAGGTAGAGAAAATTATTCTTTAGATTAACTCAAGTTACAAAGGAATTAGAGGTACCTAGTCTCATTATGGAATTGATGCTATTAAATAGGTGGAAAATAAAATAATGTGTCGATTCACCACAATCCACGTGGGGAAAGAAATTTAATCAATTTAAGATGATCAAATTGATAAATGGCTAATCCATTTCATCACTAAAATGAAGATCAATTGGATGCAGTGCACTAATCTAACTTTGATTTGAAAGACCCTGAAGATGATTTATTCAAGATACATGTGAAGCAAGAAGTTACCGTGGTGACGTTACAAGAATTCATTGAGAAATGGCTCAAATAAATATTAGATAACGTATGTTCAACTAAACAATTCTGGTTGTTCAACTTCTTGCATCCACCCTATGTTTTAAAGCAGTAAATTCAACACATAGAGAGACTTCTTCCAACATTATAAGTAAAATGTCTAAGATTTGGTCATCCCATCCTTCTCATTTAGAAATAATCCAACCTCTTGATTGTGGATTTTTCCAAGAATTAACAACAATTTCTAATTGTTGCTTCTTTTATCTTCTCACTCTTCATTTTTGTTATATGGTTCATATGAGACCAACACTTGTGCTTAAATGGATGAATGAATTTCCTTTGACCAGATAACATAGAATTTACCAAACATTTATATATTTTAATGTTACTCAAAGAATTATTTGAGAGTGCATCTCTAGTGTGATCTTTGAATTTTGATCTTTAAATTCTAAAGTTGCAAGGGTGTATATATTTTCATCCCTATCAATTTAATTGAAGTATCTTTTAATCTTCTTTGAAGATGTGTTTCATGATTTCCTTGTCTTCCCTAATTGCTTGATGTTCTTACTTATAATTTTGTTGGAAGATTTATGAAACATATGAATTATGAATGTGATGTCTATTTAAATGCTTCTTTTCATATGTATCATATCTTATGAACTTTTGAGGCCTAGCCATGTTTCAATATTATTTATTTATTTTTATTCAAAATTCCTTTTTATACAATAAAGAGGGTGATTTATTCCCTCAAATGTTGTCTTGAAATTTTACCAATCCTAACAATCAACAATAGTATATGACTTGTTTACCTGATGAAAAAAAAAAAAAAAAATAACTTATTATATTATGATTGAATTAAAGTCTCATCCTTGTGTTTATGTATGCAATTTGTTTTTTCTTCCATGTTGTGCTATTGATTTAACATTATGACCATAAAATTTCCTATTGCATTTCTAGATACAAGTTTTTTTTCTCTATTCATGGTGTGAAATTGATTAAATGTTAGTGCATATTGTGTTTGTATACACATAATTCTTTTTGGTAGTTAGTACATTGTAAAATTGAATTATTCTAGTAGGTAAGTCTAAGCTTAAGCCTCCAGTAGGTAAGTCTAGTAGATATTTGCTAAGCTTGTAGATATTTTCCTTACCTCGGCCTTATTTAGTTTCGAAGGCGATTTCTGTGAGAAAGCTTGCGGGATTGCGATGGGTTCTTCCCTTTCTCCTATAGTTGCAAACCTTTTTATGGAGGATTTTGAATCAAAAGATTTAGCTTCTTCTCATTTTAATCCAAAAATTTGGAAAAGGTTTGTATATGATACTTTCAACTTATGGCCCCATGGTTAGGAGAAATTGGCTTCCTTTATGGAACATCTTAATAATCAATCTGGTTCCATTAAATTTATCATGGAATGTGGGGTTAATGGTAACTTACCCTTCCTTGATGTTATTATCTCTAAAAATGATGATGGTTCTTTCTCCCACCAGGTATTTCGTAAGAATACTCATAGTCAACAATATCTTCATGCTAAATATCATCACTTTCTAGCACAAAAACTAGGTGTTCTCAGCACTCGAGGTATTAGGGCTTTAAGGGTTTCTGATGAAGAACATTTGATGGATGAGAAGACTCATCTCTTAAATTCCTTCAGTAACAATGGTTATAATAAGTTCCAAGGTTTCTAAGCCTTTTTAAAAGCTAGTCAGGAACCTAGAGCTAAGAAAGAAGTTAAGATAGCCTCTAACATCCAGCTTCCTTTATCCAAGGGACAATTGACAATATTGCTAGGATTATGAGGAAGTAATCCATTGGCTCCACCTTTATACCTCTAAAAACCATTTGTAGCTCTTTAAGATATGTCAAAGACCCTATTGATCCAAAATGCATGAAAATTGTTTATTGAATTCCTTGTTCTTGTGGAACCCCCTACATTGGAGAAGAGCACATGGTGAAGCTTAGGGATTGTAGGACCCACTCCTCTTCTCTAGCAGAACATGCTAAATTAACGAAGCACCATATTTTCTTAGAGGATTTTGAGCTCCTAGCGAGGGTTGACCATTTCCATCACCAGAAATTAAGAGAAGCCATTGAAATTGAAAAGAGGAATAAAACTCTTAATAGAGACGATGAATGGAAGCTAAGCAGTTTGTGGTTACCTTCTCTTCTTAACCCCATATTTTCTTTCATCCGTTTAGGTGATAATATCATGTTCTTTAACTTTTAATATATAT
>APFE030189062.1:73616-109982 GCA_000404065.3 Pinus taeda
AATAAATCTTAATGTATGAAAATAATAAATATCACACATTATAGGTGGCCAATACAAAATCATGAGGGATGGAAAGTTGAGAGGCTCCAAATACAAGCATAACCAAATCAAATTGAACATCACTCATGAGCATGGTGCCAAATCCAAATTCTATATTTAAAACATGAGCATTTCCCCAACTTTTCACATGCCTTTGAAAGGAGGAGGCTCTCATATTTATACAAAACATAAGAAGCTATCTCATTAATGGAGGTCCATTATTCTCTCCCTAGATCCCTAGAAAATCTCATAGAGTTATAATTCAAATAGGTAATGATGAGACACATATCATCTTTAACCTTTATCCAAATCTTCTTTCATATCTTGAAGGGAATTCGAATTTAAGCATTGGAGGCCACATAAGGGTGCCTTGGAAGCTTCCAAATGACCTACACATGCCATGAAACTCAAGCCACTATTAAGTATTAGCAAGTATATGCCATTTTTCTAAGTTATAACCATTTAATTAAATTATAATGCTAGAAAGCATTAACTTTTGGAAAACACAAATGGAACCCATATAATTATGAAAATGAAGGCTAATGAAAGGTTATATGGTCATGGATTTGCAACATGTTGTTGAAATGGTGGCGATAAAGGTGAAAGTGGATGATATTTTGAATGCATTTTGGACACTCTACAAAGGGGGTTGTACTAATAACAATAAGGGGTTACACTAGTAGTATAGGATCCTAACATGCCCCTCTCCTTCAAAAAGTGTTGTCCTCAATGCTTGAGTAGTTCTGGATGTTTCTGTATAAAATTATCATCCTTCTATGTGGAATATTCAGTGGGTAAGTTCTTCCACTTGATGAGATAGTCTGAAATTAATCGATTTCGTAGCTGTTGATTTCTAGGTTCTGTGACTGCTTTAGGTTCTAGTATGATTTTTCCTTCCTTGTCAAGTTCTGACTATATTGTTTGAACTGGGATCTTCTGCAACTTTTGAATGAATTCCCACCCTTCTTCGTCATTCTTCCATTCATCCCTTTCTTCATTTATCGAATTTGATTGGATAATTATACCAACCTCTAGCATGTTTGGAACCATATATTCAATTTCACTCCTTTGGGCATATGGATATCTACAAGGCCTGATGTTTGGAGGAGCACTTCCTGGAATCAAATGAATAGCATGATCATGATAAATAATAGGTGGGAGGCCTTTGGGAGTCTCAAATACCTTGGAATGATTGTCCAAGGCTTTTTGGGGATCTGGATAAATAGATGATTTCGATGTGGGAACCTCTAGCGAACATAATTGTGCAATTATGCCTCTTTGTTCTTTGTTTAGAAGCTTTGGAATTCTGTTAAAGCTTATTATCTTTCCCAGTTACCCTTTGATACCCTTTAATTCAACTTCCTTTCCTTCCGAAGAAATTTCATGAAAAGTTCTTGAATATTAAAAGATATTGTACCCAAGGATTGTAGCCATTGGACTCCTAGTACAACATCAGCACCACCCATTGGAATGGAAAGCATTGGGCTATTCAATACATATTCGCCCATGGATAGCTTGATATTATGGTACTTTCCAGAGCAATTTATGGTTCCTCCACTTGCAACCATCACTTGACACTATGATGCTGAATATAGGAAGCAATTCAATTCCTTAGCTATCTTACAATGAATAAAATTATGGGTACTTCCCAAATCAATCAACACTATTACCTTTTTCTGCTTGAAATTTCCTTCTATCTTGATAGTTTGAGGAGTGGTCAGATTCATTTCTTCATTCTCTAGGTTTTGTTCGTCATGTATATCCTCTTCTTTTGATGTTTCTTGTTCCTTTTCTTCCTCCTCTTCACAATCTATGTAAATTAATTTCTTCTCAGCACACTTATGACCTTTAGTGTATTTGATATCACAACTGTAACAAAACCCTTTTTCTCTTTTTTATTCCAATTTTTGTGGTGTCAACCTTGTAGGTTGTGGAAGGCTAGGGGAAACAACACTTTCATCTTTATAGTTTTGAGTGGTAGATTTCCTTGTTGCCATAATTTTGCTTTCCACTTTTCTTGCCAACTTGAATGCCTTCTCCAATGAATCAGGTTCCCAAAGGCAAACCTAATTTTGGATGTTATCCTTTAAAGACCCTATGAACACATCAATCCTATGTTCCTCTGGAATACCTTTTACCCTTATATTCAATTTTTGGTAGTCCTCAATGTGCTACATCATTGAACCCTTTTGTTTGAGATTTATCAATTAGCTAAAAGAAATGTTTCTTTTTGTATCCTCATAATGTGTTATCATTTCTTCTGTAAAAATTGCCCAAGTGACAATTTGTTTACGAGAGAAAATCCATCAATACCATACAAACTGATTTGGTTCCAAATATAAAGTTGCAATGTGTATCTTTTGTGTGTTTTGCACATTATGGGGATTGAAATATTTTTCCATCTGTAGTATCCATGTTATGGGATCCTTGCCATCAAACTTCCTCATATTGATCTTTGAAACGTGGTGGGTCTTCAATCCACCATTAGAGTCTATGAAATCATGATTAACATTTATTTTGTTCTCATCATGAGTTTTCTCGGCTACCTTTTTGCCATTAGGAAGCCTTTCTTGTAGAAAAATTTTCAAATCCTCCTTTAAACCTTCCACGTCTTTCTTCAAATCTTCAATGTCGTCATTCTTCGAATCATGATTGACATTTATTTTTTTCTCATTCTGAGTTTGCGCTACTACATTTTCACCATTAGGAAGCCTTTCTTGTAGCAACTTTGTCAACCCTTCCTTCCAACCTTCCATGTCCTTCTTCCAATCTTCAATGTTGTATTTCATACCATCCATCTTAGCTTCCAAGCCATCCATCTTATCTTCCACATCTTTCTTTAAACCATCCATCGTAGCTTCCAAGCCATCCATCTTATCTTCCACATCTTTATTTAAACCATCCATCTTATCTTCTGTTACTTTTTGTGAGAGTGAAATTTGTTGTACTTTGTCTCATAATTTTGATATATCATGTTGCATGTCTTCCTCTTCTTCATGAGTCATGGTAGAGCTTTCAAGCTGCTTACTAGGTGTTACCATTTTCTTTCTCTAGGGCATCAATTAATGATAACTATTCTTCACTATGCCCTTTGAATTCCTTCTAACTAATTTTTCAAACCAAACTTATGCAAAATTTTAAAAAACTACACACCTTTTTTCACTTTGTAGGACCTCGATATTGAATCTGAGGTGTCTCTGAAATTTCAGATCTCAAAGGTCAGAAATATGTGGTAGCCCTTTCAGTCCTCTTTCCAATGCCACTAGTCTGATTAAAATTGGATTCTCCAAGAGAGAGTTATGCTCAATCTCCCAGGATGATCAGATTATACACCTTTTTAGTAAAGCTAACTTGTACGAAGTGAAACATGACATTTTTTCAACCTTCGGACCTGAAAACTCTGCACAGAAAACTCCAGTTCGTCCTCTTTTTGTAACTTCTTACAAAATTTCAATCTGATACTCAGAGAGAAATTTATGATGATTTTCCCAAGGTCACCTATTTGGGATGTAATTCGAGAGCCTCCAAAAACCCTAAGTTTCTTGGATCATATCTCCGAAAATATAGTGAGACAATATCTAACATTTAGACCCAAGCTTCAACACGATTTTGGATCAAATGGGTTTTAATTTCAGAGTCTAAAAGTTCGTAGAAAAAAATTTATAGTGAAATTTCCATGATGACCTATTTGAGATGGAATTTTGGAGCTTGCAAAAACCCTAACGTCCTGAGATCATATCTCCGAAAATATGGTGAGGCAAGATCAAAAATTCAAACCTGAGTTTCATAATCATTTTGGCTCAAATGTTTTTCTCTTTAGCTTCTGAAATGTTGTAGAACAAAAGTTATAGCGAAAATTCCACGACGACCTATTTTGGAGCAGCAAAACCTTAAAATCCAAAGCTCTGATACCAAATGTTATGAACTAGCTCACAAAAAGATAGAAAAGATAGATCAATGACTTCAAAGTAAGCCTCTTAAAGTGGGGAACCTCCTTTACATTACACAAATGAACAATTCTTGGATGATACAAATGAAAAGACCTCCTTTCTATATATAGGAGTCTAAGGGGTCATAATATAATCAAAGTCGATATAACAATAATAATGTAAGGGCACAACAATAACAATAGTGGGCTTCTATGGGGCACAATAATAACAATATGGGTACTACATGGGCACAACAATATAATAAGGGGGTTGCATTAATAATAACAAGGGGTTACACTAGTAGTACAGGGACCTAACAGTTTTCCCTATACTCAATTGTTATGACTTTGCATGGGGGGATCAATGATTGGTTTTCATAAATTGATGGTGAGATGACGATAGGGCTATGGTCGCTCTAGATTCACAAACCTTGATAATTACTTTTTATGTTTGATTATGGTTTTAGTTGTACTAGGATTTGTACATCAACCTTCATGTAGGGGAAAGGAAAATTTGGTTAAGTAGATTGATTTCCTTTCCTTTGTGGTCTTTAGGTATCTTCATGGGTTTCGTTTCTATGGGTATTTTATCGGTGCTTCACTTGTTGGTTTCCATCCCTTCTATTATTTCTTCATGGCTTAAAACATTTATGGGTTTTTAAGTTTGGCTCATCCTCCCATTGGTCCCCACCTATTATATTCTATGTGTAGTCAAAACTCTTTAGTCATGGTGTGTTATTTGTCTTGAGATATTTTTCATTTATGGAGCAAATTCTTTGCTTTTGTGGAAAAGGAATGGTATTTAACATTCATTTCTATAGTTATTCAGAGCCAACCCTACTATATTTTTCCATTGTTAGTCTTTGTTTCTAAGAAATGTCTTCGTTGAGTTAATTCTAAGCTTTTAGTTTTGGTTTCCCATAGTGTTTTTTCTAATTCTAGCATGGACTGTGATTCCACTCATGAGTTTAAAAAAGGAGGGATTTAAAAGGTCACCAACCCTCTTACTAGGGTGCCTCCTCACGCCCTCAGTGCACACAGGATGAGAGGGTCTCCAAATTGGCAAGGCTCTATTTCTAGTAATCCACTTCATAGGAAACTTATGTGGAGGTTTGATATTGGTTAATATTGTAAGTGAAAGAAGACATGTAACATGTGTTAAGCAAATTATGGCATAATTGTAGGGATGGTTGAAGATATAGGGTTTTCATGCTCATGACACAAAAATGTTTAGAGAGATGGAGTTTTATTGGATGGAGAAGACTTTTATTCCTATATCCCTATAAAAATAGAAGAAATTTGAACTAAAATTGGTTGATGGGTTTAGAAGGTTTGAGATAAAATTCAATGTGATATTTATCCTTAGTTTCAAAGTCTATGCTGATGGGTTTGGGAAATAGGAGGATCCTAATGAGTTTGTAACCACACTAACCTCCAAAGGTACCAATTCTTTCCCCAGTGTCATTAAGGAGGAGTAGGAGAATTGATAGCCCTACAAGAAAAAATCCTAGGAGGTCTCCCACTAGTTAGGCCCTCCTTCGATGATCTCTTGATATGTTTTTATTGTTGTATTTTGTCTTTGCTTCCAATTCTTCTACTCAATAGCGTAACATTAATTAGTTCAATTGATAATTTAGTTAGTTATATGCCTTTGTTGACTCTTTTAAAAAATATTTAAAAGCAATTATGGATATGATTGTCATTCTGGTTGGACATATCACTCTAAAGTTTGCTTTCCTTTTTGGTATACCTCAACCACTTAATATTGTACTATTTCTTATATAATACATTTTTTTTTTTTAAATTTTCAGACTACTAAAGACATAAAACTTAAATCAATACTAATAATAATAGAATTATTAAAAATAATAAAATCATTAATAATAATTGTCTCACAATTTTATTGCTAAAAATATAACTTTAACGATAATAAGATGCAATTTTCATGCAATTTGGTTCAACACAACACATTTTCCAGTTAAAAGGACACAGTGAATGCTAAAATGATATATAGATAAAGTAATATGATGCTAAGAAAATGAAATATGTAACATGTATAATGTTAATGAGGGGCATAATAATGTTATTGTAACTCTTGAAGAAATTATTAAAATACAAAGGACATATTTTCAATACAAATACAAAGCAAAAATGCCTCCATAGAGATTTTTTCAATGAAAAAATAATTTAAAATTGAGTTTACAAAAACTCATTGTATCATATTATTAATTGCTAAAATGTCATTAGTGTTAGAAAATTAAATGAAAGAGCAACGGAACACATAAAATATTGTGGAAACAAAAGTATGGAACACATTAAGCAACAAAGACACAAATATATGTGGTTCACCCAATTTAGGCTACATCCATGGAGAAACAACCAATCCTTCCTTTTATATTATCTAGCAAAATGAAGAGCTACAACCTATAGTAGATCCTATGTAATTTCATCTTCACTCTCACACAGTCTCGTCTCTCTTTCTCACTCAGAATAATAATACATAGGCGCAATACAATTCCATCTTATAAACTGAGGGTTGCCTTCTAGGGAAAAAAGAAAAACCCTAAATTAACATAATTTTACTATCAGATCATCTGCCTAATGAACAACCTAGACTGGCTATGAAATTACAATTATTTAAAAGGAAAATTTTCATTTATTTTTAGCTTCGCGGGCTCTGCCCCAAACCCCCGCCAAGGCTCTGCTAGCCCCTAATGCCGCTGCCCCTCCTGCAACCCCCTCGGCGTGGAGAAGTATATAGTCTTCCTCGGGTATATGCCTGACCGAAACAAGGCCTTTGAATCAGAAAATAATCAAGCTCCACACCCAACATTTAGAAGCATAAATTGAGTAAAACTATATGAAAAAGGGACATAATATAAAATTAACATAAATAAGAATTTTCATTTTTTTTGTTATCATAATTTAATTTCTTTTGGTAAAAAAATGACACCACATTGAGATCATGAAGGCACCATTACTACCATATATTGTAATAGTGAAATAATTTAACTAATCTTTCTTTTTTGGAAATTCTTTTATTTTTTTAATAAATTATAATTTATATTATATAAAAAGTATAAAATGGTTAAGAGATTGTTTTCTTAGGTTCTAAAGAAATAGTTTAATGGACAAAACCCAAAAGCATCTGGCACAGTGAAGCCTACCCTTTATGGACCACTAATGGGGTAGTTCCAAATTGTCTAGTTTCTTTAATAATTGTATAATTTAACCACATTTGTTTGATAATAGAAAATAATATAGTCTCTCATTATTATTTTTAACAACTTAAGTTATAAAAAAAATTCTTATTATATAAAATAAAATGAATGAATTATTATATATAAGATCATATACATCCTATGTTCTTCATAGGTTCTTACACTATCGATGAAAATGAACATGATTATAATTGTATTATTTTAGTATTTTATTTTCAATTATTTAAATTAGTGGTCATTTTTACCAATGATTATGAGGGACATTTCTATGGGAAGGAATGTTGAAATAATATTCTTTTCTTAATTTTAAAATTATTCATTAAATAAAATTTAAATATTTAATTTATGTGAATATTATTTCAGAAAAAAACAAAAAACATCTCTACTATATTAAAATAATAAACATTTTTTATATTTTTTAAAATTAAATAATTAATTTAAAATAGCTGTAATTAGCATGAACAATATCTTATAATTTTATGGCTTCTACCGACAACAATTTTAAGAGAAATATATTAAGGTAGTTAAGCATCTGGTCTATAATCACAATTAATTAAAGTCATTTGCAAAATAGAGCTTACTAGCTTACTTGCACTCTCTCTAATACAATATATTCATTTAATCAGACAATTTATTATAATGGTCACAATCATAATACGCAATGCATATGACGAGAAAACAGGGAAGAGATTCCTTTGTTATAGTTAATAGCTATGAATAGGTTTACAATCCACCTAACATAATCAAAATAAAATCTCGTGGACATGTCATAATTTTTGCTAGGTAATCTTCCTAACATGATCAAAATCAGATCCCATGAAACATGGAATAAGTTTTGCAGAATTTTAGTATGAAAATGAATGTTTTGACTAATTACCTTGAGTTGGTTATATTAAATTTACAACATAAGATATATTAATGGTTTTATTATTAAAATGCTAAATATTATATTTGTAAACTTTTACTGTTATATATATGAACTTTCCCCAATTGTGGTGATAGGTTACATGTGAGAAGGGATTGCAAGGAGTGCTTGTCACCTGACATCTAACAATGTAATTAATAGGGGTTGTGTGGCCTACCCCTCCCTTGTAATGTGCATGCATAATTTAATTTCTCATAATTATACAATCTGATTTTTTAATTTTCCTTGGCTTGTGATGATCCCTAGAGGAGATGGTAATTATGGTCCATTAGAAGTGCACCCCTAGTGTAGGTGGGAGTAAATTGCCCTATGATCTTCATGGAAATGTCGTAACTTATGCATTATGTTGATTTCAGAGCTTGATTGTTCTGTTGTATATAATTGCATTTTCAAATATTTTCATTATTTACACATTACATTCACCCATTACATCATATCATCATTAGCAATTATCTAGACAGAACAATAACATCAACAATATAACATAACAATAAAGAAACAATAGAAGAAAATCATACACAAAAGAGACATTGGGATTTAGGTCAGAGATCAAGGCAAAACCCCACAAAGGGGGGAAACCCAACCGATTCTTCTTCTTTTAGATATTCATCAATTCTTCAGCTAATATATAAAGTACAATGAGAATGAGAAAGAACAATCACATCACGCTTCTTAGGGAAAACCTAATTCAGTTCACAACTTCATTTGTGAACTGAAGAGAACAAGTCCAAGAGAGTTGTTATCATATCACTGTAATATACAATATAACATCTTCCATCCATCATGTTATCACTATCATCACGGTCACTATCACAATGATATAAAGATCACTATTATGCACCATTCATCATCATGTCATTGTCATCATGTATCTTAAGCAAGGTCACTATTATCAGTAGAGCATGATCACTATCATCATAATAGAAATGTTAATGTATAATAGTTATACAAATCGTTGTCTCACTATTACACAATAATATAGGTTACTATAATGTCAAGGTTACAAATATCATTGTCATGTTAGGGTTACTGCCATATTCATACATCAAACTCACTATCATAGTCTCCAAAACATTGTCACATATATTACAGACATGTCTTTGTCTCATGAATCATTGTCTCACTCTCCACAATAGCATTGCAGATCACTCTGTCAACGTAAGCATAATTTACTATTATTCACTATCTCATTGTATATGTGATACATATATTTGAAGAAACCATAAGTGACATACTGACATATGATTATTCGTTAATATTATGCATTACTTTCATCACCATAGCCATACAGATCTCATAGTCGACATATATCATAACCAAAGGGTATTTAATGCAAGCAATTGTAGATTGAGATTCAAAATATATATAAGAGTGAGAATCATTATACCTTTCATTGTATAGAGTAGAGATGTTGCCACATAGATAAAGTACAAAATAATTCGAGGTATAATGAACCACTAAAAAAATACAATATGAATTGTGGAAAGTGAGCCATAGTAAAAGTGAACCATAAATAAGTGATGTAGGCAAGAAATGAGCCACAATCAAATAGTCTAACCACATATAATGTGTGTGGACCATAGGAATAGATATATGAGCCACCAAATGAATGTGAGATGCCTCAGAATTATGACAACAAACCAATCTTATACATAATGCGATCTAGGGAGGAACCATATGTGAGTTTGTAATGCAAGTCACAAAGGAACCATATGCAGGCCGATAATGCGATTCATAGTAGAGTGCAAGCCATCACAAAGTAAAAGATACTATAGATTGTGAGCCTTCAGAAAGATAAGTGTGTCAATCCACCACAGAGATAAGTATGTTGAGCCACGATAGAAAATCACCAAGTTTTTTCATTGAGTTAGGTCGAATATCCACCATGGAATGAGGTCAAATTGTTTTTCCCAAATGATGGAGGATTAATGCCCAATATATAGTTGTTTTGATGTGGAAAAGGTCACGACTATTGAAGGTGTGCCAATTGATCCATTAGGCCAACTTATCAAATAATAATTGAATTTCTTGAATTAAATTTACATTTAATATTTCCTTTTCTCAATATGAATTCTTCTATATGATGGCATGCCCAAGTAAGGTTGACATATTAAGGAGGAAAGCCAACACATTAATAATAATAATAATATTTCTTTAACCAATGTGAAATTCCTTTTGGGGCTAGATGGGCCATCCTTGGGGTCTTAGGGTTTCCCTTTGTGAAAGTCATCCCAAAGATGCCAAAATTTCAACACTCCCTCTAAGCTAGGGAGGAATTTCCACCTGTATCATAAGTCTCATCTCGGATGTCCATGTATGTTGCATCATGTCTCATCTCATTTTATCTTGTCTCTTTGAAGAAGAATAATTCTCAACTGATGGTAGGGGAGATCTATTAGATCCTCCAAACCCTACTAATCTTCATATCAATTTCCATGACCTTCATCTTAGCTACATCAACAAGACACCAATCTCATCACATCTCGTTTAAACTTTTGTCATCTCTGATCATCAACTAAATAATTATGTTTCGATCTAAAGAACACGAATCATCATAAGGGATCTCTAGCTTCCACCTTATATCCACATATAATAGGATAGTTATGACTTACCATTAGAGGTAAGGATCATGTACACTTATTTCCTAACAACATTAGAGATACAACTTACTGAAAAGGGTAAGGATCACACACACCTATTGTCCATTGATTTTTCCACCTTGACCCTCAAGAATCAAGTGGTATAACACTTGCATCCCATCACTTGGGAGAGATACCACTTACCATAAAAGGTAAGGATCACACACACCCAAGTATCCTCGCCCATTAGCCAGATGAGTGGCAATCCCTACAAGCCCAACTCATGGGTAGGATGCATAATGGTGTATACTTTGTCATGTCTTAGAACTGATATGAAGAGATACAACTTGTCATAAATGATAAGGATCACATAGACCCTATACTAACAATAGGAGAGATACAACTTACCATAAAGGGTAAGGATCACACACACCTATTATCTAGAGTTCCCTCAACCCCAGGAGATCTCTAGCTCAATTCCTCTCCATAGGAGCTCAAATAGGGGAGAAGAGTATAACACAATGCTCTCAATTAGCCATGACCCTTTCCTGGGAGGGTCACATCCACCAGTCCAAGCTTCTCTCTAAAGACCAAGAACTTCCTTTTCGACAAAGGCTTGGTAAGAATGTCTACTATTTTCTCATCTATTAGAGCCTCACTACTTCAATTCCATAACAAATCAATGTTGGAGCCTCAATTCTCCCTCTGCACCATATCTTGGATATAATGATATCTAATCTCAAAATGCTTGGACCAGTCACTCACAACATATCATATTCATGCCCAACGCATGGTTAAGAATATCTCTAAAGAGCTTTCTCAACTACACTGCCTCACAACTAGCCATAGCTAGCCATGTTGGTAGCAATATACTCTACCTATGTTATACCCAAAGAAACAAACTTTTGTTTCTAGCTCATCCAGAAAATTATGGAAAACCCCAAGCTACAACATCACCTATATGTTCTTTTCCTATCAACAACATTTTCAATCTCAGTTAGTCATCGGTGTATCCATCATGTTTCCAATAGTGTGTTTTAGTCCATTATTAATAGTTTCATGTAGATATCTCAACATGGGTTTAGCAATAACCCAATATACATATACAACCTCTATTTGGCTCATGCTATAGATCAAGAAGTCATATGACTTCTAGCTCATCATGGGATCCATCAAAATCTGAACCTGAAGAGGAGTCTCTCTCAAATTCTTTAGTAAAATTCATCATTCCAAGCATGCTTTCCATAACAAATAAGTCCTCAACATCTCTCTATTACACTATCCATATCAAGATGTTGATCATATGGGCTCATAGGTCAGCTCCCTCTGGATCTAAATACTAAGGTGATTTGATTTTTTCATAAATAAATTGTTAGCATATAAAACCAAATATTAAAGACATACCTTTAACCTTGAAGAGAGGACAGCGTCTGCATTAGGCATCCATCAATCCAAGCATGCAGGGTGCGGGGTACTTGCTTGGGTCCCTATGGGAATTTCTTCAATCTGTAGTCATGAATTTCATCTCATGCACCTCAAAGACTTAAGGTAGCCTTAAGTATGATACATCCTTATATTTCATAGAGGAATCCATCTTCACATACATCTGATAACAATGCATTTGGTAACATGTGTTAATATCTTATCATAGTTCTCTCCCTTTGAGAGTATTTTCTTGATATCGTGGAAGCATTTAACACTCCAACATATTTTTCATTAAGAATGTTCCTTTTATGAAGGACATAAAACTCTCAACATATCCTTATCTCATGATATCTTGTCCGATGGTTTATTTCAATTTGAAAATCTACTCCCTCTGAATAGGAATCTTATTCAATCATAGTCATCAACCTAGAAGACTCCAATCGTTCCTTCAAGGTATTGTCTCTTGTTCATTTCCATTATAATCAAGGGATGGCTCTACATATTTCTCAATCTCGATATAGATGAATTGATCCTCATATTCAACATATGTACTGGTAGACCCCAGAGCTAGAGTAAGAGAAATAATAGAAAAATAAATAAACAATGAAGGTGTACTTGATGATGAGGTAGGTCTATATTTCTTCTCTAGATATGAGAGTGGATCCTTCATTTTCCTGCACTAGATTCCTCTTGAAGTTTATTCTTCCTGCATGAGCTCCCTTTTAGAGCTTACTCTTCCTACACCAGTTTCATCTTAATGATCCTCAAGATATACTTTCCTTGATCACATCCTCATCCAAGAAGTTAGTGTTTTACAAATGCTTATGCAAGGATAATAAACAATAGATAAATATAAATAAGAGAATTATCATAAATAAAATAACATGTCTTGAAAGTACTTATCTTCAAAGAGGATTGTAGAAAACTATCAACTTCCTCTTGATCTTGTACCATGAACCTTCAATCATATGTCAATGTAATTTGCAAAAGAAGAAGTGCTTCCTCTTGAACACCACTTGTATCCTTGATCTTTAACATCAACAACCATGTCGAACCATCAATGCATATGATGACCATTGAATCCGCAACATACCCTTCTCCTAGGGTTTATTTGAATCTATCATGGGCTTCTCACCGATTATTTCATAACAATGTGTTTGGCACTAGGGTTCCATTGCCATAAGCCTTTACCATATCCAAGGCCACTCTTAGGGTTTCTCACAAAACCTAACCTTAATTGTAAGAACAAGGGTTTCTTCCAAACCCTAACATTCTTGTAGGTCTCTGCCATCTTCATCCATTTCACTCTGCTTTGATCATGAGCTTCATTATAGGTGTCTTCACATGGGTGATCTCAATGACTTTTCTTTTGCCCAACTCTGATACCATGTTAATTTTATGGCTTGATTGTTATTTGTTGTAGATAATTTCATTTTCAGATATTTTCATTATTTACACATTACATTCACCCCAATATCTCATATCATCATTATAAATTATGTAGAGAGAACAATAACATCAATAATTCAACTGAAAAATAAAGATATAGTAGAAAAACAACACGCACAAAAGAGACACTTAGATCTAGGTCAAAGATCATAGGAAAACCCCGCAAAGGGGGAAAACCCAACCAATTCTTCTATTAGATATGCATCAATTGTTTAGTTAAGATACAAAGTACAATGAGAATGAGAAACAACAATAACACCAAGTCTCCTAGGGCCAACCTAAGTTCGTTCACAACTTCATGTGTGATTTGAATGAAACAAGTCTAAGAGCGCTGCTATCATATCACTATCATATACAATATCACATCTTTCATCCATCATGTTATCACTATCACCATAGTCACTTTTGCATCCATATCAAGTTCACTATTATGCGTCATTCATCATAATGTCACAGTCATCATGTATCTTAAGCAAGGTCACTGTCATCACTTGACCATCATCACTCTCATCATCTCATTGTCATCATAATAGCAATGTGACTGTATAATAGTTATAAAAATCATTATCTAACGATTACACAATCATATAGGTTACCATAATGTCAAGGTTACAAATATCATTGCCATGTTAGGGTCACAAGGGATTCACTTAGTGAATCTTTGACATATCACGTGCGTTCATGGTATATTAAACAATACCCTTAATTTGACTACATATTGGAAAATCCCTCTAAAAATAACATTATTTAACCCCCTACCAATATGAACTCAATCCAACTTCCCAATTTAAAAAACCCCTACTTTCACTAAATATTGTAGGTATCCATTTTTTCATTAACTATTTTTATACCCCTTTATATTTTTTCATTAACTTTAAGCTCCACTTTTATATTTGCCAATATAAAAACCCTTTATCCCCCTATATATCCCCCAATATATTATGTCATTTTTTCCTCAATATATATCCCCCAATATGAATGCACGTGGTATAATATTGCTCCCCCAATGAAGCACCAGTGGTTAGGGTTACTACCATATTCATACATCAAACTCATTTTCATAGTCTCCAATACACTATCACATATATTACAGTCATGCCTCTATCTCATGAATCATTGTCTCACTGTTCACAAGGGAACTAAAGATCACTCTATCAGCATAAGCATAGTTTACTATAGTGAACTGTCTCACTATATATGTGATACATATATCTGAAGAAACCATAAGTGACATACTTACATATGATTATTCATCAATGTTATACATTACTTTCATCATCATAGCGATACAAATCTCATAGTCAACATATATCATAACGTAAGGGTATTTAATGAAAACAACTGTAGAATGAGATTCATAATATATATAAGAGTGAGATTCATTATACATGCCATTATATAGAATAATTATGTCTCCACGGAGATAAAGTATAGAATAATTCAAGGAATAATGAGCCACTGAAACAATATAATACGAACCATGGAATGTGAACCATAGTTAAAGTGAACCATAAATAAGTGATGCAAGCTAGCATTGAGGCATCGTCATATAGTCCAACCACAAAGAATGTGTTTATCAGAAGAATTTCGGTGTAAATCACATATAGAAAGACATTTGTCGACGCGTTTCGAACCAACTAGTGTGGTTTAACTTGTCCTGACAATGAACCACACTAGTTGGTTCGAACGTGTCGACAAATGTCTTTCTATATGTGATTTACGCTGAAATTCTTCTGATAACTATGATGGATCACAGAAGCCTCAATTCTACAAAGAATGTGTGCAGATCATGGGAATATATATATGTGCCACCAAATGAATGTGAGCTACCTCAAATTAATGACAAAAACCAACCTTATACATAATGTGATCTAGAGAGGAACCATGTGCGAGACTGTAATGTGGGTTACAGAGGAACCATATGTGGGCCTGTAATGTGAGTCATATTTGAGCCTATAATGCATTTCATAGTAGAATTCAAGCCATCATAGAGTGTAAGCCACTATAGAGTGCGAGCCTTCACAGAGCTAAGTGTGATGAGCCACCATAGAGATAACTATGTTAAGCCACCATTGAAAAATAGTGAGTTCTGTCACTGAGTTAGGTCGAATATCCACCATGGAAGGAGGTCAAATCATTACTCCCAAATGATGGAGAATCAACACCCAATATATAGTTGTTTTGATGTGGGAAATATAACGACTATTGGAGGTATGCAGACTTGATCAATTAGCCCAACTTATCAAATAATAATTTTATTCCTTGAATCAAATTTACATTTAATATTTCCTTTGCTCAATATGATTCTTCTATATGATGGAATGCCCAAGTTAGGTTGACACATTAAGGAGGAAATGCCACACATTAATAATAATAATATCTCTTTAAATAATGTGAATTTCCTTTTGGGGTGAGATGGGTTATCCCTGGGGTCTTAGGGCTTCCCTTTGGGGAAATTCATCTCGAAGCTTCCCAAACTTCAACACTTTGCAAGACGGGAATATGGAGTGAAATTCAATTTTTCCTTGTGGGGGGTCACTTTCTTGTCGAGAAATATAGGTAGTGACCCAAGACAATTTTCTGCATATATTACTTTTGGAGCTTGAGAGTGATGGTTGGATCTATGGTGCTATATATGTGCTTGGTGTATGTGTGCGTGGATTGTTAAAAGAATTGTTGTGGGGGAAATCTAGGAGGTATCACCATGATTTTGTGGTAAGAATTGACACCATATCTAAACTAAAAAATTCATGGCTTCTGGAGTCCTTGGCTTGTGGGCATAACATTAGTCAAGTAATAAGCTTATTCCTACTCTTTGATTCTTAGTGGTTTTTCTTTACAAGGGATTTTATTTCTTCTATTGGGGATCCTATTATTATTTGCGTAACAACCCTCATTATAAATTCCATGTAATAAAAGTTAATAAAGGAAAAATAATAACCACGGTTGATGGGACACATTCCAAGATGAATTTTGGGCAGAATCATAGTGATGGGGATCACTTATGGTTGATTAATGGCTAGGGAAATTGGCAGAGACAATGGAAATTTTTTTGGAAAGGCAAAATGGAATTTTGGCACATTTATTTATGAACAGAATGGAAATTAGGAGAAAAGAGAGGTGAAAGGTCACAGGTTACATATGAGGAGGAAAATGAAGAAAAATAATGGAAAATGAAGAAAATAGAGGCCTCATTAATAAAAAGGCTTCTGAGGATTAGTACACAGACTTTTGTCAGTTTAGTTTTGGAGCTCTCTCTCTATTCTCTCTCTCTCTCATACTCTTGGTCACTCAGAGTTTTCTTGGAGCATTCTTGGAGGAGTGTGGAATACTAGGATTTTTGGAGAAAGAATTCAAAGGAAGAGAAGGAAAGTGCAAGAGGACATCGAGATCAACAACTACAGTGGGTTTTTCTTGCAGGTACTGAGTTGCATGTATGTTTTCATCACTATTTTTGGCATGCATGGCATATGCAGGTTTATTATTCATGATTTTTCACTGGCATGGAGGATTTACTAGATTGGTAGTGGTATTGCCTAGCCTTTCCATTTCCTACATAACCATGGTGTTGTGGGTTCATGTCTTTGTTTTTCTGGTTGGTTCTCATGTTTCCTTTAGATTGGGTGGAATTACTAGTTTTTGGAAGCCTTGTTTGGAAAAATGCTTTGGAAGCTTGATGACAGTTGTGGGTTGAGTTACTAGTCCTTGAAGCCTTGGTTGGAACAAACATTATGTAGTCTTGGAATTCTTGGGTAGAGACCAATCTAATGATGGTTTTGTGATGTCCAACTGTGAGGTGGAATCACAGTTTTGATGGGTTGAGGTGGTTGGCCTCTAGAAGCCTTTGATGATTTTGGATTGATGTGTTTTATGAGATCCCACATTCATGCTTGGAATATGGCATGGGGGTGACTGGACGAAGAGAGTTTTTGCTCAACCATGTCTATGGTCAAGTGGTTCGTGGAAGTCTTACAACTGGTTGGCTTTTGAATCATTAATATGAGGTTATTTCTCCTTGTTATTTTACAAGTATTGTACTGGTTTATATGTGGATCATATATTTGTTATTTCCTTGGTATTTCTTTGGTTATTATGTTGGTTGTGATCATGTATTATGACAATAGTTAACTATGGCTCTCATCATGTTTTCACTTGTAAATGAATGAACAATGTATCTATGACCTAATGGATAATACTATAGCTAATGTGTTGAAGCATCAATCCTTCTTGGCTATTCTCAGATAAGTATGAGACCTCTATGCTTAGATCTATTGTTTACACCTGTAGATTACATATTTATGATATTTTTAATGAAATGAATTTCATGGATAGTAGGGATCCAATCAAGGGCTTATTCAAGTGATTGAATTTGTATCATCATTCCATTTTTATATTTTTGTTTTAGAGGTATCATTGAATTCTAAGTATTGATCTGGGTTGTGGGCATGAAAAAGTGGCTCAAATCACGGGGACGCTAGCACAACACTGAGAAAAATAGTCTATGGACATTGGCATATCATACTGTGGGAGTGTCTAGAGCCCTCTAAATGCTCGCATGCCATATCATGGGAGCATCTGGGGGTTAATTGGTTTAAAAACTCAGTGGGACTCAGGGGATGGTTACTTGAGAGGTTGGGATGGTCCCTGAGAGTCTTGTTGTTGTTGTGGAAGGTTTATATGGTGTTTTTCCACCAATTCCACTTCATTAACATGACTTAGGAGGTTGAATCATATCATAGTAACTTCTTGTCACATGTTTACCCCGTTTGGCCAGTTACTTGGGTAGATGTGGGAGGAGGGTGTTACAATTTGGATGCTTGTATAGCAGCTGTGGCTTCTAGTATGTGTCTTGTTGATTTTCCTTGTGTTGATATCTAAGTTCAGTTCAATCCATCCCTTGATAGTCACGTTGTGAATTTATATCTCTACCCTCCTAACCCTTAGCCTAGTCTGGATCTGTGGCCTTATTATTGCAATTTCGTGGTTTATTAAGGACCAAACCGGGGTTAATATTTTGGTTTCTACTATCTTATGCTTTGTAGTGGACTTGGGGGTAATTTGGTACATATTTAATAATTTCTATTGTCTCCTTGTTGGTGTATGGGCATTGGTCGTTGGTTTTTTCCTTGGGGAGATGGTAGCGATATCAATTGTTGCATTTGGTTCCTTATTTTTCTAGATGCAATATCCAAATAGAGTATGTGAAACCCTATAGGGTCTAGTGGGCATCACCAATAAGGTCGGCCTTGCACTCAATCCCAAACCCAAGAAGCGGAAACAAGGTATCACTCAACGACTTCTCCCCACATTCAAGAGGAGATTCATCTTCTTGAGACAAGAATTTCTCATGATTTTCAAACATATTTAAACACATAAATCATAACAGATGTCTCCCATTTACTTCCTGACATTGGTCATACTAGGGAATGGATGAACCAATACATCCACTATATCACCTTGCATTGGAAACTGAAGACCCTACTAGGTTGAGTTTTAAAGGATAAGCATGAAGATAAGAATGATACCATTTCATTCCTAAATGACATATGGATGATACAGTTCCACCACTGGTACTATTTGGAGATATTGTATGCTCACTTGGCCCACTTGGAGAGTCATATCTAATGTGAATTCAATATTTTTGCACTAGTTGGAACAAGTGCAAGGGACCTAGCTCTCATGACCTCTCCTAAATCTTGAGTTTATTTTCTATTATTTTAGTATGTTTCCTAGTAGATGGCTTGTGGTAGACCATTTCTATATTCAACAACAATTACTTTTTGATGTTAATCTATCTATTTTTGTCGTTGGCCAATAAATTTGGTTTCCCTTGTGGTGGATTGAAGCTATTGTTTTTTATACATAACTATCACATCTTTATCATGACATATCATTGATGTAATTTGCAATGCAGAGGTAATACAAAAAAACAAATTACAAAAGAAATTAATTTGAGCTTAAGATTGTATAAGACTTGGTTGAGTATGGGCACATTTTCCTTTAGATAGTGTAACCCTACAATTAGGTTATACATTTGACCCCTTTCCATGAGAGTTGGACCTAGAACTTAATGGGAATTAAACCCTACACAAATCAAGTGATTTACATCTTATGGATTATCCATTTTTACATATTATTAAAATAAATATATTTATTGGGAAAAAATGTTGAAATAAAATATTTTGAAAGTATAGACTTTTATAATTGTTCATAATGTGTGTAATATTTTGTGAGTTAAATTGTGTGAGATGGCTTGAAAGGTCCTTATTTTTTGTGGATAATCCACCCATTATGAAGGGAATGGGTGGAATGTCTACCTAAAACATTAAATATTTCAAACCATATCACATAAGATAACTCCAAAGTTTTTTTTTTCTCAATCTGTCTACTCCTATTATTGATAAAAAAGTATTACAGCAAGGCCATGGCCTTGAAAGTTCTGCCCTGAATTTGGCATGTTACAAAAAGATCATGATTCTAGTACAGTGTGAACCTTCAGCAGTATTTTGACTACACCTTCGACACGACACAGTGCTGTACAAAAACTAAGACGACACATTGACAACCATGACACAGTGCTGACCATAAACGACACATTGACAAATAGAGACCTGAGACAAGCAATAACTGTGAGAATCAAAACATAGTCGAGCACCTACTTCAGAAACTGCAGGGGCAAAAACCCCGGCTGGATCATTCATCCTCAAAGGTGTAAGGCTCCTCGACGACCCTACACCCGAATTGAAGAGATTCCTTCGAGTCAGAATGAGGAACTGCCGAGCCTGTAGGTTCACCACGTGTTGGCGCACTTGGATCGGCAGGGATAGCCAGATTCATCAGCGAAGCACCTCCCATGACCTGGCGCTGATTGTCCACCGGATTCGCCATCCTCTTTTCTGCGAGTGCTTCAGGATGGGCTGCTCCTGTGCCCCTATTGTCTTCACATTTTTCTATGGTGACAGAGACTATGAAAGTGGAGTTGGCGAGAGAACACGGGATGCGATAACGCACAGTGGGATGAGCAGCATGCTCACAGTCAACCCTCCCAATTCTCCCACGACCCCTGCCACTTCTGCTTCTGCTGGCCGGGGGACTGCTCTGCCCAGGTTCCAACGTGTCCGAGTATCGCTGAGAGGCCGCGTGGCCATGGGAGCCGCCACGTTTGCTCCCTATCTTGGGCCGTTCACGCAGCATTGCAATGTTCAGAGAATTGTTGAGAGAGTGAATGCGCGGAGAAGAGTATCCTGAGCAAGGCAACAACAGAACATCAATTGAACCATAAGATCCTGGTACCTGAAAGGGACTGACGAGCCTAAGTTCGCTTGCAGAGAAGCTTAGAGAGACATACAACGCTGCAATCCATGAAGCTACAAAGGAATGCAACAAAGCTGCGGGAACAATTCGCTTATGGAGCGCCATAGCACAGTTAACCAGGCAACAGATGGAAGAAGTACATGCCTCCATTAATAGGCTTGTGTGAGACAAGCTCACGTGACCTGCCTGATAACTCGTGGCGTGTTGGGGCTGGCACCTACCCACATGAAACGCCATCCACATACCCTCCGAGTTGTCAAACACCCGCATCTGGGAGTGAGTGATCTGGTTGCACCAGAGAAGTGCATTCTTGTTTGAGTTGTTCATCATCTACATCTTCGAGGGGACCTGAGAAGTGAGGAAGTTGCTGGTTTACTCCTTGATTGGCCAGTCTGTCTGCGACTTTGTTGGTCGTTCGTCTAACATGCTTGAAGGTAATGCTTTGGGAAATCCTCAGCCTTTCCTCTAGGAGTTCCAATCTGCTGAGCAACCTCCAGCTGGATGTTATCTTGGCTGTGGAAGTGCCTGCTTGTATTCTAGTAGCTACTGTTATTAGGATGAGCGAGTCTCCCTCGACCTCTAAAGGGAAGAAGTTCTTTTGATCTGCAATGCAGATCCCTTTCCAGAGTCCTTCTAGCTCAGCTGCATTATTAGTATCTTTGCCAATCGATCCGTAATAGATATGCAGAGCTACGCCCATGTGGCTCCTGAAGATTCCTCCAAATCCCGTCGGCTCGGGATTTCCCTTGGCTGCCCCATCAAAGTTCAATTTGAATGATTTGGTTGCAAGGGGGGACCAAGTGAGGGGAGAGGCAGAGCTAGATGGAGGGCGGGCTTTGACCTGGGCTAGAAAGGATAGGTCTAGATTCCAGGCTTTCAAGATGAGGCATTCTTGTGGAGAGTCTGGCACATCCGTATCATGCCAGTTTCTGATAGCTAAATTTTCTTGAAGATTTTGTTTTAGGAGGAGCCACAGGGCATCGACTGACCGGCTAATGTTGTTGAAAATTCTGCTATTTCTTTCCTTCCAGAGAATCCAATAGAGAAAGCACGGGATTAGATTCCATAGGGAGTTTAGTAGTGGGCTTTTAAAAGGGTGCTTTGTCCATTTACAAATGGTTTCTGTGATGTCTCCCATCCGATCTTCTGATCTCCTATTGCATTGTTCAATTCTCTCCCATAGTTGGGTTGCTAGAGGACAAGTCTCCATTAAGTGTCACATGGATTCGGGGTGGAGATTACAATTGGGACATCTTGATCAGCCAATGAATCGTCTTTTTTGCAGGTTGTCCCAGGTAAGGATGCACCTTTTACTTAAAAGCCATAGAAAAGTGGAGACCTTGGGCCATATGCCTGGTTGCCAGACCCTTTCCCATATTTGATCCTTGTCTGTTTGGGAGATTGAGTAGCGAAGCTGGTGAGCTTCCTTGGTTGTGAACATTCCTTTTGGCATATGACCCCATCTCAGTTTGTCCTCCAGGTGTGAGTATTTAATTCTCCTATAATTTAATTCCTAATCTATTTCAGTGTGTGTTTCCCCTTACCAATCAGGTTGCCAGGTGCTGGAAGGTTTCCAAATTTGGAAGTCTTGGACCGTGTGTTGCTGCCAGAATTGATGGACGAGGGTGCGATTTTCCTATTGCATGGAAGCTTCCCAAATTGGCTTGTGGAAGAGAGTGGCCATTTTTGGGAGTTGTCGCCAAGAGTCCTCCCAGAATCTTGCTATGGTACCTGAGTGAATTTCCCAAAAACTGTGTTCTTGAATGAAGGTGCTATGGAGCTTTGTGGCGTTCCATATCAGAGAACCTTGAGTTGTGGTACTGATTCTAATGAGGTCGTTCCATTCGCTGCCCGGAGCATATTTTGCTTGCCAAAGCCTCGCCCAGGGTGTATGTGGTTTGGAAATCCAGTTCCACCATATACGAGCTCCCATTGTATTGTTTCTTTGGAGAGGATCCCTTAGTCCAAGCCCACCTTCTGATTTTGTTCGACAAACCTCCTTCCAATTGACAAGAGCCCATTTCCTGTTAAGACCAGAGGAGCCCCACAGAAGATTTCGCTATAGATTGCGGATAGCTTTGAGAAACCATTTTGGCGCTGCTAGGATGGAGAAAAGATACAAAAGCATGGCCTGGAGAACCGATTTGATTAGGATGAGTCTGCCAGCCATGTTTAGAGAGCAGAAGGTCCAAGACGAGAGCCTTGATTCCAATTTGTCTAGGAGAGTCCTCCGGGAAGTGTGTTTGATGGCCGAGTCTAACAAAGGAGCCCCCAAGTATTTGGAAGGAAGCGAGGCAATGGAGAACCCTAGAATACGTGCAATGTTCCTTTGAGTGGAGGAAGGGGTATTGAAAAAGAAGAGTTGGGACTTTGAAGCGTTGATGGAGGTGCCGGAGGCGTTAGAGAAAAGGGAGAGCAGAGATTTAAAGGCTTTGGCCTCTTGAGAGGAGGGATGACCAAATAACATGGTGTCGTCTACAAACTGTTGATGGGATAGGGGATGAAGACCATGGAGGGAAATACCTTTTAGAGCTTGGGAGGAGATGGCAGATTGGAGGAGTCGACTTAGCCCTTCTGCCATTAGGACAAAAAGGAAGGGAGATAGGGGATCCCCTTGACGTATACCACGGGAGGGGAAGAAAGGCAATGAGGAGGAGCCATTGAGCAGGACAGAGAAGTTGGGAGAGGAAATGAGATTCATGATCCATCTAGTTCAGGTGGAGTTGAAGCCAAAAGCCAATAACACCTGATGAATATAATTCCAGCTAAGTTTATCAAAAGCTTTGGAGAGGTCCAGCTTTAGAATCATACCTGGTTTTTTCATGAGCTTTAGAGAGTGGATTACTTCATTTGATAGAATGATACTGTCCATAATCTGTCGCCCTTCTACATAACCCGTCTGCTCCGAAGAGATGAGAAGAGGAAGGAGAGGTTTGAGCATGTTCGCCAGTACTTTAGAGATGAGCTTGTAAATGACATTGCATAGTGATATTGGTCTGTATTTGTTGGGCTTATTAGGTTCATCACCTTTAGGTGCTAGTACTAAGAAAGTTGCATTGAGGGAGGGTAGAATCCAGTGCATAGTTCTTGATTCATCCACTAATTCCCATACCTCTATTTTGATGAGCTCCCAAAACTCGTGAAAAAAATTGGCAGTGAAACCATCAGGACCCGGTGCTTTGCCATCCTTGAGTTGGGTCATCGCCTCTTCTACCTCCTAAAGTGAAATGGACTGGAGCAGTTTTTTGTTATGATCCTCCGTTATGATTTTAGGAATGTGTTGCGTGATCGTTCTGATGGCGTGATCTCTATTTCCAGGAGGTTCCCGGAGAATTTCCTAAAAGTAATCTTTGAATTCCTTCTCCATGTCTTCATGTGCTTCTAACCTTTCCCCTTGTTGGTTATTTATGAATGCTATGTTGTTATGCATTCTTCTTTGGATGGCAGTTCTATGGAAGAATTTTGTATTCTTCTCCCCCTCCTTGAGCCATCTGATTCTGGACTTCTGTCGCCATAGGATTTCCTCTTGCTGCCTGCAAGCTTCAATTTGATTCCAGAGAATCTGCTCCTGATGTACCTGCTCATCTGTCCTACCTTCCAATATGAGAGTTTGTTGAAGTGCTTTCATTTGCTGCTCCAGCCTTTTGTGGTTCTAAAAAATATTGCCAAACTGAGTGCGATTCCAGACTTTGAGAACTTGTTTTAAGTTTTTTAATTTCTGTTGGAATTGGAACATTTTGGCACCTACCGGCGGGATGAATGATTGCCATGCCTCACTTACTACTGTCTTGAAGTTGGGATTTGAGAGCCAGAAGGCTTCAAATCGGAAAGGTCTATTGCTTCTTGTGCCTGGCCGCGACCATTGTAACATGATTGGCCAATGATCTGATCCACCTTGTGGCATTATGGAGGCGTGAAAGTCCCCTCCTAGGTGTATGGTGTTGTCCGAGATGAGAAACTGATCTAGTCTGGAGGCGATGTGTTGGGTGCCCCTGTGCTTATTGGTCCAAGTGAAAACTCCATTGGAGGTTTGAATGTCCATTAGTTGATTATTTTGAATGAATTCTCTGAGACAATTGCTGTCATTTTCTAGCCTTTTTCGGCCTCCTTGTTTCTCCTCCATCGTCTTGATGATGTTGAAATCACCTCCACCGATCCAGAGGGGGAACTACTTGTTTGCATTGAGTATGGTGAGAGTATCCAGAAGTTCTAATTTTTGCTGAAGATTCTATGGAAAATATGCATTTGAGAGGTGCCCATGGATGTTGGTGCCGATGAGATGGAAGGACGCTTGGATGAGGTAATGGGTAGCATGAAAATATCTTAGAGTTAGAACCTGTGGGTTCCACAAGATAGCTAATCTGCCAGAAGCCCAAGAGGCATCTACTGAAACTGAGCAGCTGCCTGACCAGACTTTGTTGCGGATTCTCTCTATAGCAGTATTATTGCTTTTTGTTTCTTGAAGAAAAACTAATGATGGTTTTTCTTGCTGTATCAAGTTTTTTATCATTCTGTGTTTTGAGGGGCTATTGAGCCCTCTCACATTCTAGGAGATGAGCTTCATGAGGGACAGTGGGGTTTGGTTTTGTAAAACTTTGTCAACTTAGGGAATCGCCCAGATTCCATAAGTATTTCTCCTACTATGATTGTCCTTTGTAGGTCTGTTTTGCGCCCTCTTTTCTTAGTTTCTTTGAGAATTTTTTTTCCGTCCCATTGGCTCCCTGCTTGTATGCGCAGACTTTTGTTGTGCTATGCTTTGATTAAAACTCCTTCAAGCCTGTCGATTTGCCAATGGGGTATTGAGTTGTATTCTTTCTGCTTGCATGCCGTTTCTAGTTTGAAGATGTCTAGACCATCCAGGCTAACATTCTCTGGATCTTCTTCCATGATGGTGGGTGTACTCTGATCTTCCATAGCTACTATTTCCTGTAGACTGAGGGCTAGAGCTGCGTCTAGCTCCATTGCTGAGGGCTGTTGGTTGGGCTCTGGAACAGATTTCTTTATGGTGGAGGGGAGAGAGCCAACATCTAGAGCTAGACTTTTATCTGAGTGAGAGCTGGTTATGAGGTTGTGAGGAATGGGAGTGGGAGAGGGCATAGGGGCGTTGGGTGCATGGGGCGATGAGGGGAGGGAGGGGTTCTCCTGGGGTTCTGAGCTTGGTTTTACCGGCTGATCTGGAGAAGAGAGCAAAATAAAATGATTCTGGGAATCAGGTTCGAAGGGGCTTTCTGGAACAGCAAGATTTTTCTTTGCATGCCGACGGCGATTCAGAACTTTGGTGAATCCTTTAGAGTCTTTACTGGATTCATTAGCTAGGGATTTGGTCTGAGTGTTCAGAGGACAATCTCGGAAGAGATGGCCATGTTCATAGCATTTACGACAATGAAAGGGGATATGCTCGTAATCTAAAGGTTGGTTCCATTCAAAGTCGTCATGGAAGAGACTTACCGAGTCGGCACGAGCTTTGGTCAAGTGCATCTGGACGCAGATCCGGGCATACGATGTGTATCTGCGGGTTTTGGTTTCCTCAACAATTTTGATGAAGACCCCTAATTTGTTGCCGATGTCTGCTAGCGTTTCTTCTCTCCAGTATTCCAACAGGAAGGGAGTACATTCGTATCCAAACTGGAGCCCAACTGAAATCTTCCTTGTCAGGGTTGAACCTAGGCTTCCAATCCCGTAGGTATAGACATGAGGAGTTGAAAAAATATGGGCCACCTTCGAAGATGCGAGATTTGTCCTCTACACAATGGAAAATGGCCGTGAAGAAGCCTTTAGGTCCAAGATGCAGAGTAACCTGTCGTTTAGGCTTCCATTTTGAAGCTATCCATCCTTGCAGCACTTTTTTAGTTGGCTAGAAGCCAAGGAACTTGCCTATGAGCGCATGGTCCTGCATGTACTGGATCTCGTTGTTGAAGCGGTGACTGGGGAGATCGACTTTAATTCTTTCTGCAGCTTTCGGAATGTAAGTGGCCGAGGTTGCCTTTGTTTGTGACAAAGAAGACATTTGATTCACACCTTTTCCTTTGTCATCCACGTCACATGCTGCTGTGGGATCGGCTTCATTGTTCATGTGTCTTTCTCCTTGATTAGTTTCTTGTAAGTCGCTAGGGGAGGTCAGAGGTATTTCAGGCTTTTCAGTGTCAGAGGCAGAGGCGGTGTAAGGAGGGGGGAGGATCCCTCCCCTCCTACAGGCGCGTCCATGGAAGGGAGGTTAGGAGAAGCACGGTGACGCGAGCTTGGAAGGTCAGGGAAGTACAGGGATTAGGGTTGTGTCGTTGCTTGCAGAGCGAGGTGTATCCATCAATGTTCAGTTAAGATAACTCCAAAGTTACAAGCTAAATAAAATATTTTTATTTTTATCTTATTTTTAACACTATATAATTAAATAAAAAGATAAAATATTTAATTAGTACGAATACCAATATCTCATAATTTTGTTGAAATAAAAGTTTTTTTTTGTAAGTTTGGCATTGGTGAGGCTACATCATGGTCATGTCCAAGAATAACACTCGAATAGGGCAAGGAATTGAACCAATGACTTTACATCTAGGATTGTCTTAATAGCTCACCCAATCAACATCTATCCAAAACCTGTGGACCAATTGAAACAAAAGTTAATTTTTAAAATAATCTATTAAATAAAATCATTTGTAAAATGACATTCTTATTTCCAATTGTTTATGAATAGAGGGGGGAAAGAAATAAGAAGTATAATAGATCATTTTAGTATCTACTTTGACCATGTTTTAAAAATAAATTATTGTTATTATAATTATTTTTTTTTGGTCTAACTCAATGGTACTTGGACTTTGAATATCATGCTTTACATATTACTTCATAGCAAGTTGATTGCCAATTGAGATACACTCCATCGATTATATAAATAATATTAATTAATTATTTAATAATCATATGTTTAAAAAACGTTGCTTAAAAAAATGATAATTCGAAGAATGAGATTCATTTTTTTGGAATAAAGAAGCTATATAAACATTATAAGTTTTGGAGTCTTGTTGGAATTGGATAATTTTTTTTTTTGCCAAATTTTAATTTTTATTGTTTATAATAGGTTTGAGTTTCCAACAAATCATAACTCAAACTTGTGTTTCCAACAAATCTATACCAAATACTAAACAAGCTAAACTTAAAAATATTCCTCAAAACCTTCCAAAGCTTACATTATTATTATTATCCAATTTTAAGGTCACGTCGAAGCCACACACCCACCAAATTGGTGTATGAGAACCCCTTGGTTGTGGGACAAGGGACCCACACACCCACCAAATTGGTGTATGAGACCCCCTTGTTTGTGGGACAAGGGACCCACCTCCACATAGCGATTTGACTACTAAGTCTATGAAGGCATACATACTCTACCCCCTTCTAGTTTTGAACCTGTGACCTCTTAGAAAGAAAGACATACTCTTAATCATTAAACCCACTCATAATAAATAAACTATGATTGAAATAAATTCTTCCATTATAATAATTTATTATACATTTATATTCTACTAAAATCTCATTTGATACCATGAAACATGATATAAGTTTTTTTTTTAAATCTATTTTGAAAAGGACACTTTTTTTTTTTTATTTTATTTTAAAGAATTTATGGAACTTTGAACTACTTCTTGGATTATTTATGAAAGTTTGATTAGTGTTTCTATTTATGAAACGGTTTGACCCATTTGTTTATTTTATAATTTTTGACCAATTTGTTAATTTTATTAATTCTTTCAAATAATTGTTTTAAATAAATAAAATTCTTTAAATTTTATTTTAATATTTTTATTTATTAGTACGGGGTGGGAATAGAGGTGGATGGTGCATTGTTAATCATACGTGATGTGAAGGTATTTAAGGTCTGTGAATCATCTAGTGATTTCACGACTGTGACATAGTTTGGTGCAATCACCGAGTGTTTTTTCACAAACTTAAATGCCCTCGATAACCATTTCTAAAGCCACAATTCAAATCTGAAGAAAACTATCCAATTTACCATATAATATTATTATGTATATATGAATTAATTATGTTAATTTACAATTTCTAATTACTAAAAATCATTTCTTTGGATAAATTCTTCTGGATTACTAGTCTTATCAATAATGAGTAATTATTAATCACTTTACACTTAAAAAAAAATAAAGATGTTATGAGAGGTGACAACAATTGTGTTAAAAATTTATCTTATACTTTTGAAAGCTCTATTATGTAAGTTTTTATTTAGTTTTGTTAGTTTTTTTTCCTTTTCTTTTATATATAATTATAATAATTATTTTTAAAACATATTTAATAAATTTAAAATTTTTTATTAATTACTTAATTTCATATTGGAGGTTTTTGTGAGAAAAGTAATTATGTTCAAGCAATTCGAGATTACTCATATGAAATATTTTGATTTTAATGTTTCTAGCAACTCAGTTGACAATCAAATTGTCTCATGAGTAATTCTGAAATGATTAAACATAATCATTTAATCTATTAAATCTTTTACTCAAATAAAACTAGTGATAAATTATCATAATGTCTCATGAGTAATCTAGAAATACTTGAACATAATCATTCAATCTGTTAAATCTTTCACTTAAATAAAACTAGTGATAATTTTTTAAGTTTCTCTATTAATTATGTATTTACTTGTGATTTTACAAGGTTTTTTTAGTTTTTCTACGTGAAAAATATCTTTATATTCTATATGACAAAATATACATGTTATAACAAAGTTTATCATATTATTTGGGGAACTCGACCAATGGGGAAAATGCCCATCATTCCTCCCAACCACCCAAAAGAAATCTAATTGATAATTATGATATCACATGTTATTAAAATTTAAAATGTTAATATGAAATTATTAAAAAAAAAATAGCTAAAAAGTATTTTTATTAATGATTTAAAATGCCAATCAATCATTTTCGCTAAAATTTAAAAATAAAATAAACAATTACAAATTTTATAAAAATCATTAAATTATATAATATAATATATATTATATATATATATATATAATAATATATATAATATAATATATATATAATATATATATATATAAATTAAAAATATATACTGAATTCTCACTCATTTTAAAAAATTATTTTTTTCAATAAAATAAACACTAATTTTAAAATATTTTATTTTTTAAGATAAAAATAAAACCAAAACAAATGACTTAACGCGTCCTCATATAACACATATCAATCAAACCAAAATTCCAAAGCCTCTTTCTTACAACATGATACCATTGATGAGCTCCATGTATAAGATGATAAGAAAACATAAGTTTTGAAGGCACTTTATACGCCACCCTTATTAGTCAACAAAGCCATGTATTGATATTGAAAACTATTCTTACAATTACGATCAGCCTTCTCTTAGCCAAGTTATATGGTATTATTTTGGAAAAGAAGTTGAGCATATGGCTTGAAAGTGAAGGTAAGCGGGCTAAAGGCCTAGTGGGTTTTAGAAGGCAGAACTCAACAACGTACCACTTCGTTATGCTTAGGATCATTGTGGAGGAACGCCGCAATGATAAATCCAATCTATTTTGTTGCTTTGTGGACTTTATCAAGGCTTTCGATACAGTTCCTAGAAACAACCTATTGAACAAATTAGAAGAGCTAAAGGTTCCTTTCGAGTTGAGAGTTGCCACTATAAGGTTATATGAGAATGTAATTGCCAAGTTAAAGAGAAATGAGGGGATGGTAGAAAGATATTAAGTGTAATATCGGAGTTAAACAAGGTTTACCCCTCTCCCCTACCCTATTTTGCATATACATCGACAAGCTAGAAGGTTGTTTAGAGGAAGTAGGTTCTTCTAGCACAATCTTAGTTGGGATAGCCATTATCCTTCTTCTCTATGTTGACGATATTGTTCTTCTCACAAGGTGCCCATCTGATCTTGATAAGCAACTTAGAATTCTTAAGGGTTTCTGCTCTACCATGGGTATGACTATTAACACTGAAAAAACAAAAGTTATGATTATCAAATCCAAGAAGGACACTTACGATAATTTTATGTATGACAATAGTAACTTGGAGGAAGTGTCTTCTTACAAGAACCTAGGAATTGATATTCATCACAAGCTCAACTAGAACTATAGCATTGAGAAAATGATTAATGGGGGGTGGAAAGCTTATTTTCGTCTTGAAAATAATTGTAAAACGACAAACCTCATAATGTGGGATAGAAAGAAGTTCCTCTTTGAAACTTTAGTCACTCCTATTATCTTATATGGATGTGAGGTTTGGGGTTGTAGCATCTCTAGAGAATCCTGGAGAAATATTGAGCAAATCTAGAAGTGTTTTATAACATATAACCTCAAAATTAAAAACAATACACCCTATCTTATTCTCCTTATAGAAGTGGGTCTTTCCCCTATCGAGAGCCTAGCTATTACTAGGCTTCTATTGTACAAGGAAAAACTCAATAACATAGGAGACAATAGACTTCCTAAGCTAGCTTTAAATTTGATGCAGGACCATCCAGCACCCTTAGACGAAGGGAGGAATCCAAAGCGGAAAAATAAAGTGGATGTGGACCAAGGGAGAAAAATAAGGAAAAATTTGTTTTAAAACAGATTTAAAAGATGGAATGGATAATTCTTGAAGACTTGATATTATTGTAATCTGCCATGTGTTATATGCATGTATGTGTATGGGTGCTTTAAGGGCTTTTGTTAGAGGATATGATCGGATCCTTTTAGTGATCCGATCCAACAATACTTCCATTGATATATATGTGATTAAACTTGCGTGTTCAAGAGTAGATAGAGAAGAGAGACAGAGTGATAGGGAAGTTTGGTAAAACCTGAGTGTTAAAAATGTAGCGAGAGGGAACTGTCTCTAAGGATGAAATACCTTAGCTATAATTATGTCGTGTATAATATATATAAATGTGTTTCAGTGTTGAAATGTGTGCATGTGTGTTAATATGGATAGTCTGTGTATTTCAGTTATGCTGTATATACCCGTGAATGGTTTAAATCATGTTATAGTGTGTGGATCGACCATCAATCATGATAGGATCGATGGCGATCCAAAGATCTCATGTTAATTGTGATTTTGTGTGAAGACAGAGCAGGAAAAGAACCGTGTTTAAACGAGAATCCATCAAAGGCAAACGAATTCCAGTTTCCACAGAGAAATCGTGCAAAACACAGTCGGATCCGAATTCTAGACGTGAAATTTTATGCACAGTAGCCTACACTTTTGTCGGGTCTAGAAGGCATATTGGGTTGGTGTGCTGGAATGGACAGAGCCTGGCTTGTGAGTCTTGCGACTTACGACATTGCGACGGGCCGACGTGCGATTTAATCGCAATCATTGGATCGCAACTAACCACAGTCGTTGGATCGGTGGGTTATAATAATATCGCATCGCTATTTTATATCACATCGAGGAAAGGCCAATAGCGAAGCCCAATTTGGGAAAGGGCTATAGTGAATCCCAAGTCAGGGGAAGGCCGATAGAGATTATCGCATTGGGAAAGCTCAATAACAGAGGTCTAGACTGTTGTGATTACAAAGAAGCGAGCGTCGATAGTGTATTGTGGTATTTCTATGGGAAAAGGGTTGATAGTGCATTTTATGCATTATCGCATTTTTATAATAAAAACAGCCCCGATAGTTAAATGGCTCTGATAATGTTGAATGGTCCCTGGTTAAAGGTTGAAGGCCTAAAGAACACTTCCAATAGGCTTTGTGGGCCATAACCCATAGGCCTCAAAATCAATTTCTTTAGGGAAAGGGATTTTGCTTAACCCCCAAAATCTCAATTCCATCATTTGGTATAAGAGTAGGGAAAATTTTCCTATGAGGAGAAGGATTCCAGAGAGAGAAAGTAGAGGAGAAGGAGGTACAATTGATAGAGCTAAAGAGCTATTATCTTATTGTCTCAAAGAGAACGACAGCCAAAGGTGAGAAGATTTGTAGAAATAACCTAAGAGCAAGGAGTGCTCAAGAGAAGCTGAGAACAACTTCCAACTGTGGTTGGATAGAAGTTGTTGAGGCAGCTCCATAGTTGCAATTGTGGGTAGAGTTGTCTTAGAGATAACAATTCCAGTAAAAGAAGTGTTGGGTGGAATTGTTAGTCAGCAAGAGGTTCGAGGAGAGAACCATAGAGCTTGCCAAAAGACCAAGTCTAGAGGAGAGCTTGGTGAGGTAAGTGGCAGTAGGGAGGACTTGCTATTGTAAAGGTTTGGTTGCAGCTCACAAAGATCATGAAAGCAGTTCCACTGAAGAATGAAGTGGGTAGAATTGCTAAGGACAAGGAGAAGCATATGACTAGGAGGTCATAAATTTTTGTGCCTCGGGAGTCTGATGCAGGAGCATACAACACCCTTAGACAAAGGGAGGAATCCAAAGCGGAAAAGGAAAGCAGATGTGGACCAAGGGAGCAAAACAAGGAAAATTCTATTTTAAAACAGATTTAAAAGATGGAATGGATAAGTCTCGAAGACTTGTTATTATTATAATTTGTCATGTGTTATATGCATGCATGTGTATGAGTGCTTTAAGAGCTTTTTTTATAGGATATGATCGGATCCTTTCAGTGATCCGATCCAACAATGCTTCCATTTATATATATGTGATTGAACCTGCATGTTCAAGAGTAGATAGAGAAGAGAGATAGAGTGATAGTGAAGCTTGGTAAAACTTGAGTGTTAAAAATGTAGTGAGAGGGAACTGTCTCTAAGGCTGAAATGCCTTAGCTGTAATTATGTTGTGTATAATATATATAAATGTGTTTCAGTGTTGAAGTGTGCACATGTGTGTTAATATGGATAGTCTGTGTATTTCAGTTATGCTGTATATACCTGTGAATGGTTTAAATCCTATTAGTGCGTAGATCGACCATCAATCACGGTAGGATCAATGGTGATCCAAAGATCTCATGTTTATTGTGATGTTGTGTGAAGACAGAGCAGACAAAGAACTGTGTTTAAACGAGAATCCGTCAAAGGCAAACGAATTCCAGTTTCCACAGAGAAATTGCACAAAACACAGTCGGATCCGAATTCCAAACGTGAAATTTTATACAAAGTGGCCTACACCTTTATCGGGTCGAGAAGGCATATCGAGTCGGTGCACTATAGCAGACAGAGGCTGGCTTGTGAGTCTTGCGACTTGCGACATTGCAACGGGCCGACGTGCAATTTAATCGCAATCATTGGATCGTGACTAACCGTAGCCATTGGATCAGTGGGTTATAATAATATTGCATCATTGTTTTATATCGCATTGGGAAAAGGCCGATAGCGAAGCCCGATCGAGGAAAGGCATATAGTGAAGCCCGATTCGAGGGAAGGCCGATAACGATTATTGCATCGGGAAAGATCAACAACAGAGGTCCAGACTGTTGTGATTATAGAGAAGCGGGTGTCGATAGTGTATTGTGGTATTTTTGTGAGGAAAAAGGGTCAATCGTGCATTTTATGTGTTATTGAAATTTTTATCATAAAAACAACTCCGATAGTTAAATGGCTCCAATAATGTTGAATGGTCCATGGTTAAAGGCTGAAGGCTTAAGAAACGCTTTTGATAGGCTTTGTGGGCCATAACCCACAGGCCTCAAGATCAATTTCTTTAGGGAAAGGGATTTTGCTTAAACCCCAAAATCTCAATTCCATCAAAATTACAGCCAAAACCACCTAAGGCTCAAACGAGGTTGGTATAAACACACCAGGGCTCGGTTAAACCATAGCGATATCGACAAGGATGTTGCATTGTTAATAACATTAAAAATATTGTTACTTCCAAATTCAGAGAAAAAATGTGGTGTGAGAAAGATTTAGCAGCTAAAAGAAAATTAAGATATTATAAGGAGGTCATCAACCCCACCTTAGAATATCAAAAGTATCTCTCTGTTTTAACTAGATCAAAGAAGAAAATTAATATAGCCAAGATTAGAATGAACTCTCATGAGCTCCATAGTGAAACTGGTCGTTGGGCAGTTCCTAAAACACCATGGATGGAAAGGATCTGCCATCTCTATGAGAATATGAACATCGAGGATGAAAATCACTTCCTCTTAGAGTGCCCTGCGTACAACCACATTAGATTTCAATTTCATAATCTTTGTTGCAATACTGACCTTCCTAGCCTTTTACGATGTCAAAATTATAGTGAGCTTAGGAGGCTTCTCTCCAAGCTTTTTCAGCATAGGATTACAATCTTAAATCAAACTAAATAATTTGTTTCTTTAGGCCCGATAGACCAATGTTTAGACTCAGTGGACGTTAACCATCATCATCAGCGTCATCACTATTCAAACAACTTCAAAATATAATCTTTTTGCTAACCTTTGAAGCATTTATGAGCAATTTAAAATAAAAGAAATTATTAATTAAAGTTAATTATTAAGTTTTAAGGACCAATGATGAATGGGTGTTTTTATTAATGCATTTTATACAAAAAGTCAATAATTGAAATCTCCATAAATATTTACCACATATTTTTTTATTATTATAATTATTTAATTAAAAAGATAAATTTAATTTAATTTTATGAAAAAATATTCTAATTATTTCATTAAAATATAAATTTAACATAATTTTATAAAAACATGATTGATTCAAATCCCCCCTAAATATTTTTATTAAACAAATATCTATTTTAATATCAATTACAAAATTTTCCCAAAATACTCCCTCCTTGGATCTCCAACATTAATGTTAAAACATACATTAATGTTGAAACCTATTTCCTCTTTATTCAAAATGTTATAAAAATATCCCAATGTTTAAAAAAAAAAAAAAAACAAAACAAAACATTTCCAAGCTCTCTAAAAACATTCAAAATGTATTTAATATTGTGAAAAATAAAACTCATCCTTTCTTTTATTAAAGTTTAAGAGGTCTTCTTATCTCGAGGAATTATATGTTATATATAAAACAAATCAATTATATGTTATGTATGAAACAAATCAATAGATACACAAAAATTGAACTTAAACAACGCATTCTTGGTATTCACAAGCATACCACCAAATTATTCATTATTGAAAATTCCTATTAGCATTACCAACTATCACACTCTTTTTTTACCAAACCTCAAATATTTTTTTGCTAAGTCTCTACCTTATTCCATTATTCCCATTTTTATCCCAACAATGTAAATCAAGATGGTTGATGGCAAATTTAGATAATGTTTATATAACTTACAATCAATTATTTTGTAAACCTTAAGAAGCCCTCTATGTTTTGTTCCTCTACCTCCCTCCCCTTCATACTTTCCCATTCTCTTCCCTTTCCATTACCTATGATTTTGTCCCTCTATCCGTTTTTATATGTTGGTTGAAACTCTTTTCTTTCTTATTTTCTTTAATTTTTATAATTAATATTTTAATTTTTTAATAATTAACATTTTTTTTTTCTCATATCATTTTTCTATGTTATTATTATTTATTTTTCTTACAAAATTCTCAATTCTCTCGTTCTCACTCTCTTTTAGCTCTTTTTCCTATGCTTTATTTTCTTTTTTA
>APFE030189062.1:110519-120820 GCA_000404065.3 Pinus taeda
ATAAATTATACACATAAAATTTGAAATCCTTAAAAAGTTTAACATGTTATTGAATTAAGGTTTTTGTGATCTATATCAAGTTTTTGAGACACGTTTTTAGCGATAATTACATCAAAATTCATTTGTCAACCTATTTCAAACAAGTAAATGTGGTTCATCTTGTCCAAAGCATAAACCACACTTACTGGTTCAAAACGCGTCAACAAATAAATTTTGATCTAATTATCTGATGTGGGAGCAACCAGCAACAAAGCAAGCGAACACAAGCCATGGAAGTAAAATAGAGTTAAAGCCGATTTAAAGCAGAAAAATAGATTTAAAGCGGATAAAGCAGATTTAAAACAGATATATTATTTGCGTGCATGCATTATGGAGCTTTCGAAAGAGGAAAATAGGGAAAATCTTCTTTAAAGCAGATCTAATTTGCTGGAACGATAAGGTTTAGTTAATTGTGGTTATCTTCCATGAATGCAATGAGAGATTTAAGTAAGTTTGTTGAGTGATTTCGGGAGAGGTTTTGTGGATCTTAACTGATTCACGCCTTTGTAAATGCTTTATAAGCATGTTTGTATGTGTGGGATAGGGGTGCACTAGTGAGAATACAATGTAGCCTGTGTGGATTTATTGGCTAAGGCTGCAATGCCTTAGAACAAGTGGTCTTTTGTATATAATCAAAGCTATATATATTATGTCGATTTTCTGTTTATTGAGTTATAAGTTTTTACAGTTTAAATTTACGATTGAAATCCAATGTTGTGAACTTGTTGATCGACATTGATCATTTCAGGATCGATGGCGATCTAATATCGCTTAATTGTGATTTAAGATTGCTGTAAGATGTGTTGTAAGATTGTTGTACGCGTTGATAGTAATCTTGTGTTGTGAACCATGTGCCTCTTATTTGCTGCAGAAGCGAGCACTATACAATGACACATCAAGATATGTTTGTTGTGTTGGTTATATTCCCTGTAGTGGTAGTTGTAGTGAAAGTCGGTGTCCTGAGTTTTGTTTGTGCACAGAGGTTTTCTGTTGCTTTGGAAATTCTGTTGTTTCTACTCGGTTTCTCTTGCAAGATGAATTCAAAATCCAGACAACTAAATGTGACAATTCCATCATTGGCTTCATGTTTGTTCTCCAACAGCTGGCTTGTATCTTCTCTATTATTGCATGTATTGTTGGCGGTGATGAACTTCAAGCTCCCTCAAATTTGTTAAATTGTTTGTCAGATGGTGGTTACTGCACGGTTTGTGCATGCATGCATACACAACACAAAATTGAACTGGGAATGAAGAGTGATGGCAAGATTTTAATGAAGATCCACGTCAATAAATTAAAAGGTTTTAAGTTTAAAACGCTTCCAATAAGGCTTAGTGGGCCATAACCCACAGGCCCAGGTTCGAGTTTTTAATGGAATTGGGATTTTGGGCTTACCCCAAGATCCCATCCCATCAGTTTGGTATCAGAGCTATAAAAGATTCTGCGGAAGGAGGTACAGTTCTTAATGAAGTATGAATAGGTATGGTCTTTATATTTTGTGTAGGTAGCAGCAGAAGAAGGTGAGAAGATTGCAATAGCCTAGAGCGGTTACCAAAAGACCAAGTCCAGAGGAGAGCTTGGTGAGGTAAGAGGTAGCAAGGAGGACTTAATGTTGCAGAGGTAGATTGCAGCTCACAAGTTAAAGATATTACGAAGACTAGGAGAAGCATATGACCAGGAGGTCATAAATTTTTGTGCCTCGAGAGTATGATGCGGGAGCAACCAGCACCAAAGCAAGCGAACGCAAGCCATGGAAGCAAAATAGAGTTAAAGCCGATTTAAAGCAGAAAAATAGATTTAAAGCGGATAAAGAAGATTTAAAATAGATATATTATCTGCGTGCATGCATTATGGAGCTTTCGAAAGAGGAAAATAGGGAAAATCTTCTTTAAAGCAGATCTAATTCGCTGGAACAATAAGGTTTAGTTAATTGTGGTTATCTGCCATGAATGCAATGAGAGATTTAAGTAAGTTTGTTGAGTGATTTCGGGAGAGGTTTTGTGGATCTTAATTGATTCACGCCTTTGTTAATGCTTTATAAGCATGTTTGTATGCGTGGGATAGGGGCGCACTAGTGAGAATACAATGTAGCCTGTGTGGAATTATTGGCTAAGGCTGCAATGCCTTAGAACAAGTGGTCTTTTGTATATAATCAAAGCTATATATATTATGTCGATTTTCTGTTTATTGAATTATAAGTTTTTACAGTTTAAATTTACGATTGAAATCCTGTGTTGTGAACTTGTTGATCGACATCGATCATTTCAGGATCGATGGCGATCTAATATCGCTTAATTGTGATTTAAGATTGTTGTAAGATGTGTTGTAAGATTGTTGTACGCGTTAATAGTAATCTTTTGTTGTGAACCATGTGCCTCTTATTTGCTGCAGAAGCGAGCACTATACAATGACACGTCAAGATATGTTTGTTGTGCTGGTTATATTCCCTGCAGTGGTAGTTGTAGTGAAAGTCGGTGTCCTGAGTTTTGTTTGTGCACAGAGGTTTTCTGCTGCTTTGGAAATTCTGTTGTTTCTACTCGGTTTCTCTTCCAAGATGAATTCAATATCCAGACAACTAAATGTGACAATTGCATCATTGGCTTCATGTTTGTTCTCCAACAGCTGGCTTGTATCTTCTCTATTATTGCATGTATTGTCGGCGGTGATGAACTTCAAGCTCCCTCAAATTTGTTAAATTGTTTGTCAGATGGTGGTTACTGCATGGTTTGTGCATGCATGCAGGCACAACACAAAATTGAACTAGGAATGAAGAGTGATGGCAAGATTTTAATGAAGATCCACGTCAATAGATTAAAAGATTTTAAGTTTAAAACGCTTCCAATAAAACTTAGTGGACCATAACCCACAAGCCCGTTTTTAATAAAATTAAGATTTTGGGCTTACCCCAAAATCTCATCCCATCATTATAAAAAAAACCATATCTAAAAAATTTACACATTTATAAAATAATCCAAATACAACCGATTTTTTTTTAACTGAGTTACCACTCATCGAGATTATCAATATGAATCTCTCCATATTTGAATAGAGAAAAGGCTTGCGAAATCCTTCCCATTTTCGCATAAGTTGATCCCGTGTAATATATGGCTATATGGGATCACATGCCATGGATTTATATTTGAGGTTGTAGGACACTTTTCCATCCCTATGCTTCCTCTTTCTTCCCCTTTGTATTGAACTCGTTCACAAAATAAAATGACAGGAAGTTTTGAAAGTCGTTATTATTTAGATTCAATTAAAGATTATTTTTTAAAATTAATTATACATGTGTGAGGTAGAAATTTTCATTATAACTATAAATTTAAAAAAATTTGAGTATAAAATAGAGTGTAAAGTAAAAATATTAAAATTTTAAAAATATTAATTTAATATTTATTTTATTATTAATTTTAAAAGATAGAAAAAATTATGAAAAATCTATTGGTAAATTTTAATTAAAAGAAAATTGTTAATCAAATTTATTAGAAGAATAAGATAAATAAAATATTGTTATTAATAATTTTAAAAATTATAGTTTTACTATTTATGAGTTATAGTATATATCATGTATATTTATGGTTATAATTATATAAATTAGTATTAATTTTTTTGGTTGGATATTGATATATATATATATAGTAATAGTAATAATTATCAATAAATTAGTATTATTTAGATCTTCAAAATTTAATTTGTGATAGATGTGTTATGAAATATTATTTAAATTATGAGATATGGGGTTTAAGTTTTTTGGATTAATCTATGTACATGGGGGCATTGGTAGCCAACTAAAAACTATAGTGGTAGCGGTATAGTAGTCAAAAGCGACCTTGTATGAGATGTGCAATTAGAGTGCAAAAGTGACCTAGTTATCAATTCCTCTGGATTTAAAAACTAGAATAACATTACTTCATTTTAGAGTTTGAGTGTGTGTGTGTGGGTGTGTGTATATATATATAAATATAAATATATATATATATAAAAGGTTTCTTTATGGTGAAATTTAAGAATATCCAAGATTGCAATAAGGTTTTAGATGAAAGATCTTAATTTTGGGGGTAAGTCAAGCTTTTCTTGAGGCCTTATTTTAATTTCTTTAACCCTCTTTCCATGCCACCTATGCCCACACCCATTTGAGTCAAACTTCCAAATATTTCCCTTCACATGGTTCATCCAGATATTTTATTTGAAGTGGGAAAATCCATGAGTTAGTTTGTTAAAGTATATACAAAAGGATAGAGAAGGGCATAGCTACTTTCGTGCACATATGTGTTGAAGTAGACCTTATCGACCACTTCCATATAAAATTTATCTTCACTGGAATGACTAAATTTTATGCAATCGTTGGATTATGAAAGTACAGCTTTCCAGTGTATACTCTACCAACAACTTGGGCACCTACAAAATGTATGCCCTTTTTCCTAGGAGCACCCTTCTTCTCCAGTTTCCAAGAATAAACCTTGAGGCTAGAAGGATCCCAAAGTGTCAAAGGAATCTAAGAAATATTTAGTGAACCAACCAGAAAACCCTTAGCCTCAAAAAACTCTAGATAACTCAAGTTCTTCGACTACGTCTCAAACACATGCAACACCATCTCATCCTTCAATTTCTAGGGTCCACCCCATGAATGGAGTTGAAAGAGACACAACTTTGGTTGTATCAAGTGTTTCCATGAATCAAATCAATTAGATAGCGATAAGGTGGAAGCTACATATGTAGAACTCCCAGTATTAAAATTAACTCGTGAAAATCAAGTATGTACTATCTTTAGGTAATCGTGATAATTCTATAGGGTGGATAGATGTACACAAGAGGAAAGGAAAAAAGGACTCTATGAGAGATCCATGATTATTCTTGGGTTCTCTTTTTAGGAAAGTAGTTAAGAATGAGATATGTAGTTAATCTAGAAAAATAGTGATTGTATTGTGATCTATTGTGCCTATCTCCAATAAAACATTTGATATAGTATGATATTTTGAAATAATAATAATAATAATAATTAAAAAAAAATCATAATATAAATAAATGTATTAAAAATAAAAACTAAACATCACTTCTCTTATTCCTTTTTCCACCCCAACTTTTCCTGTGCTCAAATAGAGATTCCTCTAACTATTTGAAAAAAAAATAACATACAATTATTATTTTTAAAAAATTTAAATTATTTTTGTAAATAAATATTAAAAACCCAAAATTAAAAATAAATAATTAAAACTCTATACATATACCTAATTATATAAATAAATAATTTAAAATAATAAACATAAAAAATTGCCCATCCTAACCCTTTCTTAGACCACCCTATCCTCTCTGCAAGAGCCTTTTTTAACACTCTCCAAGCATCCCCAATCCCGCTCCCTTTGGATCCTTCATGATTTCCTTTCTACTCATTTTATTTCTTTTTGTGTGATTCACTTGTCCCTTAAAGTCCCTATGCACCCTTAACAGTTCATTCCCTTGCTATCACTATTGAAGCCTTCTAATTTTCTTGCATGGAAAGGTGGGGTTGGGAGGTTGTGGAAAGTGGGGGTGGGGGTGGAATATCCCACCATTCCTTAACATCAAAGGGAGAGAGTGGGGAATGGGAAGAGGTATAAGTAAATACAGTAGGGTATAAGGATTGAATTTCCTTAACATCAAAGGGAGAGAGTGGGGAATGGGAAGAGGTATAAGTAAATATGGTAGGGTATAAGGATTGAATTCAAGAAAAACTAATAAAATTTTATATGGAAAAAGGCTGTGAATAGGTGAGATGATGAAACAGAATAGAACTAATATTTTTTTAAAATTTGAATTTACATTATAAATGGGATAGATTAAAGAAAGTGAACACAATTTTATTTAAATTATAATTCATTAATAATACATATTTTATTGTTTAAAAACAATAATATTAAAAATATAATTAAAATATATTATTTATATTTTTAATAATTCTAAATTTAAAAAAAAAAAAATATCTATTTATTTTATAAAATTCAATTAAAAATTTAAAATATATTTAAAATAAATAAAATTTCATTAAAAATACGCTAAAATTTCGCAACGACATAATTGGATTAAAAAAACATCTCCCATAGTTGAAGTAGATGAGTTTTGTGACTTGTAAACAAAAATTTGGTCCTCTCGTTTTTTTTCAATTAATTTTCCATCTTGTTATAAATTTTTATATATATATATATATATATAATATATATATAATAAGTTTGAGAGTGTCATCCATAGAAAATAAATAGCATATTAATAATATAAAATATGAATAAATTAATAATACACTTTAATTTTTTTTATTCGATGCCTATGAGATTATATGATAATATTATTACTATATTTAAAATAAATTTATAAAATGTTTAATTTAAAGATTTTTTAAATTTATAATTTTATTTATTTAGTAAAGTTAATGGTTAAGAATATATATATTTTTTCTTTTTTAAAAGGGTAAATGTTCAAATCTAGATGAATATAATATGTACACCTGTGTAGGCATTAGTCATTGAATCACTATATAAAAGTGGGCTCCTTATCCCATAAACAAGGTATCATACATCAATTTTGTGTATGACTTGGTCATAGCATTATAAATATATTATTATTATTATTATTATTTTGTAAGTCAGTTTTATATGCATTCATTAAAATATTACTTCATGGATATCTTATAATCAAAATGCCTCCTCCCTCATTCTGATGAGAGTTGTTGGCAAGGAGGAAATGGAAAAAACAACAAGACAAGAGTACAAAAAAACTATCAGATTTCATGCCAGTTGCCCACAGTAAACAAAATTGATCCAAAATCAAAAGACACCCAACCATCATCCTAGAATATCAATGTTACCTAGATCTGGAGCATCGAGTACATTCTCTAGTAATTGAGGTTGGTGAAATTCCTCATGCATATAAGTTTTTGTATGCACCTTTCGACCTTACAATATGTCCTAACAATCTTGAATTCATTTATGCCCATGTCGGAGAGACACTAGCTTATCCATCATATGCCATTGGTTGTGTTGTAAATCATTCATGAAGGCAATAAGATAATTTGGGTTATCGTGCTAGTCTCGTGTTAGTTGTTCTACCATCAAAGTAAGTTGTCTTAATTGGGCTTCAAGGTAGTTGAATGGAAGCGGGAGGTCCGCCATGCCCAGAGAACTAGTTTCCTAGTGTACCTCCCCACTAATGTCTTACTAGCCCACCTGGTGCACAACTCCTACCTCTTGAGGGCCAACCCCTTTACGAACACAACCTCGCTTCAACTGCATCACCTTCGAGTCCCACCGAGTTTCCAGAATTTCCAAATTCCTACACCCCTTAAATCTAAACACTAAAACATTTCCACATAACCCACCATTGGCCCAAGAACGAAGTACAACCCACTTAGCCCAACCTAGAAACAACTCGACACAATCCCTCAAACCAACCCCACCTTGTAAAATTGTATGACCAATGATCGAATCCTAGGGATACCCTCTAGGCTCTCCGGCCCACCTCTTAGTTTGTCTCAACATAGGACCAAAGCACACATAAAATCTGAAAAACACATTGTAGGATGACCTTCGTGTTCTCGCAAAGCCCAACTCTGCCTTGGCATCATCTAACCTAGCAGAGTCCACCACAACATAATTCCAAATGACAAAGACACCACATGTAAAATTAAAAGAAATTACCTACACCACACAACAATTGAGTGGCCCACAGACCATGTTATTACTGCACTGCACTTCAGCGATTAAAACAATGTCTCTACATCATTTCCAGAATGAAGCTCTCACCCTGCCTAACTCTAATTAATTACTCTATCATCTCCAGAACCTTCACCCAACTCTCGTCAGGTGAAGCATACATAACCCACATGGTATTCATCCTTGATGCACAATGAAGGTAACAATGCCCATCTCTCGAACTGTTGTTTGCCCTACTGACACCCACATCATGAAATTATTATTATTATTATTATTATTTAATTTTTAAGTATGCTAAAATAATTTTGTAACATAGGAGGTTAAGTTCATAACATGGGCTAATATATATAATGATAGAGATATTTTATTTCATTATTATTAGTGGATTTATGAAAAAATCAAATGGAATTTAAGGAATGTTTGAAGATTTATATAAATTTGTCATAAAATTTCACAAAATTAAAATAAAAATTTGTAAATTTATGTGGATATTTTATTGGATAGCTCATCACAGTAGAACTAATAAAAATAAAATAAACTCTATAATATTAGGGTTAAATAGATTTCATATTTGTTAATTACTAAACTTTTTTACTATGCATAACTAAATAAAATAAAGAACAACAAGACACAATGACACGCCAATCATAATGAACAAAAAGTCATGCTTTGGGAAACACTTATGGGAGAAAACCCAATTGAAAAATGAGTTTGCTTGTCTCTCTTTTGTATATAATATAAATAATGTAAGTATGGAGGAGAAGACACTCTCTATGGAACCGTAAATTTTAACCATTTACAATCATTTGTTGCAAACATATTCTTAATAATAATAAAAATATGCAATGGAAAACACACATATGAACATAGATATTTTACCTTGAAAACCCAAAAATTGGGAAAACCAAGAAGATTACACACACACACACACACACACATATATATTCATTTTTGGCATTTCCCCTAAACTCCTTGAATAGGGGGGGCTGCAGTCCCTCATGTGACCCCAATGCTACACATCACGCATTGTATAACACGTGGAGATGTTCATACAAAGAATATAGCACATATCCAACACAATCACCTTAGAATTGTGGCCTAATAGGTTGCTACATAAAACTAACACCCTCTATTGTTCTCTCTGACACCCACTCTTTGTTGCTCTACTTTACTATGAAATAAGACGTAATCGAATAGAATGGAAGCCCTTTTCCTCCTAGTGACTTGGTTATAATGTAGCCTGATAGCCAACTAGGGTTCATGTTTGACTCCTTAAACACTCAACTAGAGTTATAGTGCTGAAACTTCTAGAGTCTTCTTCCTAGTCGTCACATGGCTAGCTCCTTTTCCCTGAATAACAAATAGTGGCATGGCGTCCAATCATCTCATGGCAATTAAACACGATAGGTCAACTTTATGGAGGCATAAATTTTGTGTATGAGCTCTTATTGATGTAATTCTTGCATTGTTGGAAAGGTATCTGAGTGTAGAACAACATCCCAAGGTCTTACACATAAATAGGAAAGTTTTACCACAAAAGAAATGTCATTTAAGGCCTCAAAATGACACTAGAAGTTTTCAAACCCCAATGGTCTAAATTTTTTCATGCCGATAAACTTTAAAAACATTAAGAAACATGACTTATTATATAATGATTCAATCCATATCATACCTAGGATTTTAGTCGCCAAAAGATTTTAGAATGAACTTAGGAATTGTTTCCTCTACATTCTCCATAGAGTATTATTTTGTCTTGCCTAGAAGTTGTTCCATCAATACAATTTGCCAAAGGACATGAATACATTTACCATCTTAACAAGAACTTAACCGAATTCTTATTTTTTTTTAGGTTTCATTCATTGCCATTTTTTTGCTCATTTTGAAAAGTGGTGATACACCAACATGCTTTTTTTTCATTTGGGGAATAAAATTCCAACATTTTTCAACCATAGTATTAAAAACCAAATATTATAACTATGACAAACATGAAAAACATACTAAAATATAAAAGTGGTGATGCAACATCACCTGTTTTTTTGTTTTTTGTTTTGTTTTTTTTTTTTTCTTTCTTCACGGTTAAAATTCAAATATTTTACAACCATTAAATTAAAAGCCAAATACCATGACTACATTATTGCTAATCATAATATCTATTAATTAATTACTAGATTCATTATTATTCATCAACATATTTTGGTAGGTAAATAAAATTAAGATTCCCCCATGGATCTCCTCATGATGGGTTGTGATGCTTAGCTAGAAACATCGATGAGAAAATTTACCACACAAGATTCCAAATGCTCTCCACATGAAAAATATGTTGAAATGCAAAAGCAGTAATGGGGCATCACCCCATTTTTTTTACACTTGTAAAATTTTTCAACCATGAAATTGGAGGTTAAATATTATTATTACGAAAAGCCCTACAATTCAACACATAATGTTTATCTTTTTTTTTTTTTCAATTTTTTTTTTAATGAGTTTTAATTTTGTTTAATTTTATCTAATTTTATTTTAGAGATTAAAATTATGAATCAATTCACATCATGATCTTCACAACTAGTATCCTCGAAAGTTATAAAA
>APFE030189062.1:121858-161210 GCA_000404065.3 Pinus taeda
TTCATTGTTCCATTGAAAATGGGTCAAGTTGTGTTATTCTAATATTTCAAACTAGCTATAATTTTAACCTTAAAATGTCAGGACCAGGCTTTGAATTAGATGCTCATTTTTAAGAATTTTCATAATCATTATATCTGGTCTTTAATGTCATGTTTGAAAATTGTTTGAATTTTCACCCTAAAAAAATGGTGATGTTGTATCACCATTTTTGCATCTAGGGTGTTTTCTTGTCTTTTGTAGCCATAATATACGTTCTTTAATACAATTGTTGAAAAATGTTTGAATTTTTACCCTTCAAAAAGGGGTGACACTGCATCACCACTTTTGCATTTTGTGGTTTTTTTTTTGTCTTTTGTAATCATGATATTTCGTTTTTAATGTCATGGCCAAAAAAAAATTGGAATTTTAATCTTTAAAAAAATGATGCAACATCACCACTTTTTTATTTTAGGGTGTGTTTTAATGATTTTAAGTAAAAATGGTTTTTTCATGCAAGAGTTCTCATTAAGCTAGTAAATTTGTTCATGCTGCCACTATCTTGTAATTTTGGACCTCTTCAACAAAATTGTATCCTCTATTGATGCAGGGGTAACCTGTAATAACCAGGATCTTTCTTCACTCATGCATATAAGCTTAAAACTAACCATAGGGCCTTACACAATATATAAAACTGAAAATCCACACAACAAGAATGCACGTAATATTCAGAAAAAAACAAAATATTTACAAGAGAATTCATGGCCTATTCATGGCCTCTCATTCTTCATTCTCATTCCTTCTCTCTCACTCTATTCTCAATGCCTTTGAGGCTACATAATTTATAAAACTTAGCATGATCTAGAATCACTCAACTAAAAGCTTTAAGAGTCTACATGCAATGCATACACATGGTCAAAAGCATCTTGAGGCTTTTTCCCATCTTTCTTCCTGTTCTAAAATAGAAAAGCATTCCTTATCCCATAATCATCCACATTCACTGCTTTATGCCTAAAAACACTCCCTATTTTATTAAAAATAAAAAAATATTTAAAATTATCACACCCCCCTTTTTATTCCATATTTACAAATGAAGAGGGTCTTGATGCTCCTGCATCATACACCCAACCTTAAAATTAATCATGATCTCCTGATCATGTGTTCGGATCTATGTATGCCTGGATCCCACACCTTGTGTTGCAAGTTTCCATTTGCCGCTGCTTTTGTCTGTTGTTCTTCTCCAGGTTTCCACAGCTTATGCTGCTTTGCTCCAGTAGCTGCACTCTCGCAATCTTCTGCTGTCTTCCTCTTGTTGCTTCTCCTTTGTTTTACTGTTGCTGGTCTCTTCCGAGATTCTTTCACCATCGTCCACTTCATCAAATCAATTTCTCTGTCTAATAGACTTTCTCCAGCATCTTCAATAAAACATGTACTCACAAAACAATTGTTAGAATAAAAATCATAAGGCTTCAGTGCCTCTTCTGCTGCTATCACTGTTGTTTTAGCTGTCACTATGGATGTTGCTGCTGCTGTCGCCATAGATGTTGCTACCTCCCAAACTTCCTGCCCCTCTGCAACATGCTTTGGCGCATCACCTGCAATTTCATCTGCAATTTCATCTGCAACTTCATCTGCAACTTTTTCTTCTGGTTCACTGCACTCGCCTCTTTCTTCTGCAATCTCCCTGTCATACTATGGATTCTCCAACCAATATTCTAACAATGCAATCTCTCTGTAGCATCGCTGAAGCACCTCATCATCACCTGCATTCATACATAAACTTTCAGTATCAACTGTTACTTCCTTTATTTGTGCTTCAGACTGATTCACTTCCACAAGAACTTCCTCTTGTGCTGTAACAATTTCATAAGATGGCACATCCTCCTCAACACCTATAATCACATCACTTGCAAACATACACAAATCATCAGTTTTTAAACTGCAAGTCTTTTTAGTCCTCATTGCTTCCTTCAACAGTTTCCTTTGAACCAATTTGCATGTGGGATTTTCAAATTTCATCTCTGGCACAAGAATTCTAAGTCCCTTTCTCACCAAGGCAATTAGAATTTGCCTCAACCTCCTCTGCAATTGTCGCCAAATCACTCTCTTTCCCTTCAGTGGGAAGATCCATTTTCCTTTTTGCTTTTCCTGCTCCTGCAGTTGTTTTTCCAGTACCTGTAATTGTGCCTTTATTTCTGCAATCTCTCTTTCTCGAACTCCACCAGTCATCTCATCTCCGTGGCATTTCTCTGAACCTCTTCTCTCTCCTTTATGACTTTTAGTAGCCTTCTCCATCGCCATAAGTTCCTCACCTATGCGTTGCATGAAGCCTTTGCCACAACAAACTCTTTTGCTGCCATTTACCTCACCAATCCTTCCCTCTGGATCTGGTCTTTTGGTAATCATAGTTCCTCTGCTGGAACCTTTTGAGCACCCTCTACTACTCCTGTAGGCTTCTCCCATCTGCAACTTTATTCAACCTCTATTGAATCTTCAGGTTCTGCCACATTGACTTCTCCTTTTTCCCGCTGAGATTTCTTCACTCTTCCTGTAGATCAATACTTATCAGTCCCAAAAATCATCACATGAAATTTACAAAAAAAAAACCACTTGAACCTTCAAACGAAACTGCTCCCGCTCTGATACCACTTGATGCAGGGGTAACCTGCAATAACCAGGATCTTTCTTCACTCATGCATATAAGCTTAAAACTAACCATAGGGCCTTACACAATATATAAAACTGAAAATCCACACAACAAGAATGCACATAATATTCAGAAAAAAAACAAAATATTTACAAGAGAATTCATGGCCTATTCATGGCCTCTCATTCTTCATTCTCACTCCTTCTCTCTCACTCTATTCTCAATGCCTTTGAGGCTACATAATTTATAAAACTTAGCATGATCTAGAATCACTCAACTAAAAGCTCTAAGAGTCTACATGCAATGCATACACATGGTAAAAAGCATCTTGAGGCTTTTTCCCATCTTTTTTCCTGTTCTAAAATAGAAAAGCATTCCTTATCCCATAATGATCCACATTCACTGCTTTATGCCTAAAAACACTCCCTATTTTATTAAAAATAAAAAAATATTTAAAATTATCACACCCCCCTTTTTATTCCATATTTACAAATGAAGAGGGTCTTGATGCTCCTGCATCATCTATCAACTCTATTTAGGCATTTGGAGCTAAGTTCTCTATGGAAGGTAATAGCTACTTCTCTTCCTAATCCAACATAGGAAGCTCGTAGAATTCAAGATTTTCCACATCCTCTCGTAAGTAAATACATATGTGTGGGGGTAGGAAAAGATTGTAAATATTGTCTCTTATCCTTTCCAATATCTCAAAAGTACCATATCACAGAGCTTTGCTTTTCTTACCAAGACCGAGTAGTCTTTCCTTGTTCAACTTTAGCCATACTCTATTTCCCACTCTAGATGACTTCTCTATTCAATGTTGATGATGCTTGACCTTGTATTTTACCTTTATCTTCTTTAATGCTTCTTGTACTTGGAAATGGATCTTCATGATTTTCTCAACAAACCTTTTTTTTCTTAAAGCATCCCTTGTGAGATCATCCCCCACTCCTCCTTGTTTCCCTTATACAACATCAAAAGGTGAAGGTGATAAATATCCAGAACAAGTTTCAGATGGGGACTTAATAGTAGAAGTATGCATTTCTCTATGATAAGAGTGTTGTATATATACCAAATTTTCATGCTAGGATTTATTATGGTTCTTATTTTAAGCCCTCCAAAGCTACATCAATATCTTGTTGTTTATTTATGTTTTCCCATCTAGCTGTGGATGGAATGTTAATGACCTCTTCAAATTTGTATCCATCTTCTCCCACAATGTGGTCCAAAATTCATTGATAAATATATTGTCCCTATTTGAAATGATGTTCCTTCGTATCCTAAATTGCACACATACCCATTCAAAGGACAAGTTTTCTACTTCTTTCCCTTTTATGGTCTTTTTATAGGGCATGAGAACAAAAATATTACCTAAAATGACAACTACCATGGATAAGTAGTCATGTCCCTTCTTGACTGTTGGTAAACCTCCCACAAAGTCCATGGAAATTCTTTCCCAAGAATGAGTGGGTACAAGTAAGGGATGGTATAGATTATGTTTCCTATTATTAGGATTGCCAATGCAACAAAGAATACATCCTCTAATGAACTTTACTACACCATCTTGCCTTTTGGGCTAGCACACATACTTATTTAAGTTGGCCATTATATTCCCTACACCCAAACAACCTACAATCTCGGAGGCATGAGCCTATCTGATTATCTACAATGATTTACTTTCATGAACAAAAAACTTGTCCAACCTACTGTTTGGTCATATTAGTGTCCTAAATTGCTCTACATAAATTATCAATCCGGGTATCATAAATTGATAAGCGTAGTGCACTGTTTGTGCTAGATAACCCTTCTTCATTGTTTCTCTATCTTATGTTGTTTTTGGGGTTTTTTGGGTCCTTTAATCCCTAATGATGCACAATGTAAGTATCAAAATCTTAAATCTAACTTCTGTAAGGACTGCTAAGAATCTAAAAATGAGAAACAATAGAGCTGAAGAAAAACTAGAGAGTAAAGTTTGAGCAAGAAATGAAAACAGAGTTTCTATTCCTGTTTTATCATTATTCCCAAATCATGATCTTAGAAACTGGAAGTGAAATTGCAACTAGTGTCTAATCTATCATAGAAACAAAGCTAAATGAAATACTTAATTACCTTGCCTCTCAATTTTGGGAGAAAATCTCCTTGTGATGACATTTGAAAATTTATGTACTTCATTATTCTAAGAGGAAATAAATGCAGGAATGCAGAAAAGACTCATTGCATGAATGAAGTATTCAACCACTTAGTTTGAGATGAGATATCAATAAGGGCTCTTTAGAAATATCCATTAACACCATGAGTCAATAAAGTAACGATAAAATGACAAGGACGATAATGGCACCGATCAATCTATTTGAAAATTAAAAGATTAGTAAAGAAATAAATGAAATAAACTAAATTATACTACTGACTTTCAACTTCTAAAACTATAAAGAAATGAAGCAAGAAGAAACTATTATGCACTTAGAAGAAGTTATTCTGCATTAGTGAGAAAATAGCAAAAGTTGCATTATAAACAAGGTTAGTATCAGAATGATTATGAACACTGTGAAGAATTTACAAGTTAACTAGAAAAGACAAAACAAAATGAAATGAAACCTCATTCAGCGCAAGGGCCCTCTGCAACTGATCAGGTTATGCGTGCTTAATCAATCTCTAAGAAACTCTTTCAGATATCCATAAAACACACAGTCTTCATATTAAAAATAAGGAAATAAGTTTCAAAAGTTACAAAGCAGTAATTTTGTGCTTAATACATGAGGAAATTCGAACCCCTTCTGAGTCCTTTATAGCTAATATTTTTTGAAAAATATGCCTCAAGAAATGTTAAATTTAGAATGTGCTAAAAATAGACCTGCTAAAAATCGCATGTCTAAAAATAGCAGTTTGGCCAATGAGGTCATTGGCCACATTGGGTGAGAGGTGAAACTCCTAAAAATAGGAAGTTCTAAAAATAGCATTTCTCAGTCCCTTCCTATTTTTAGCAGTCCCTGGTCTAACTATAGGAAGTAAAAATGAATTTGGTCTTAATAGCAGTTTAAAATATTAATTAATTAATCTCCATGAGTTAATTAATTATGGAAAATTAAACTAGAAGTCTTTGTGATATCATGCAATTATTTTCTCTCTTGATTTAGGAATTTATCCCTTGATTAAAGGAGATAAGGTTCACTTCTATAATGAGAGGATCAGTTGACTTCGTTTTACTTAGTCAAGTCGAGTTAGATTAATTTAACAAGTTGTTAAATTAATGAAATATAGTTTGTTAATGCTTGCACGCATGTGACAACTATTATTTTAGATAACTGAGCATTCCCTCATTGATAACTAATGCATGTCAATTTTGTCAGAGACCTAGTTGAGATTAGATGAGGGACAATGTACTATCAAATGCTTGGATATTTCTAGTAAGTATTCCTTGCATGGAGAAGGATACAGGGCTTGGTTGGATCATGAGATTATATCTTCATAGTTCATTGAGAACTGAATAGCTTGAGAGCTAATTCTTTTTGTATTATGAAGATGATTTCCACTTGATTGATAATACATGGTTGGGGTTTTATGTTGGTGCTTTCCCTTGGATATATCTTGTGTTATGTGTGATTATTTCTCTTGATCAGTTATGCATGTTTCTACTTGATGTTGCTCATGAATTCAATTATGCTTTCGCTTAAATGTTTTGTAGAAGTAGAACAAGTATTATGCTTTAGGACATTGCATATATCAGTTTGTTCTACAGGTGAAATTTCTACATGGTATCAAATCACAGGTGATCAAGGAGAGAACAATATACTAAGAAAAGGAGATTTCAAAGTTTTGAATTTTGGGCCGAGAGTTTGCAGAGCAGATCTGGAAATTTTTGTACAAAATTTTCATAAATAAATAGCAGATTTGGATTCCTTGTGGAAAAATACCCAAAATAAAAAAAAAATAAAAAAAAATCCGCTGAATCGAAGTTCGGATGAGGGAGATATCGCTGATTTAAAATCAGCTCTTTTTTTTAGAAAATTTTGTGACGGCGGGAAAGTGGAAATAGATTGGTGTGCTAGCCAAGAACCTATATGCACTTAAGGTACAAGATGCATGCAAAGCCTTGAAGAGCAAGGCAAAAATTAGAGACTTGGTGGTTGAGAGGGAGAATATATTACCTCTCAACATGCAGAGCTAGAAGAAGTCTCAGGCGATTGTGGAGGAGCCACAACTGGTGCAGCAGCTTCAGGAGGTTGCGGAGCAGCCACAACAAGAGAAGCTGAGAGGAGATTGAGTAGAGACATCTACTCATGCAGGAACCTCTACTAGGGGGAAACTTTGAGCCAGGTGGGCAGAGGGATCACATGCAGACATACCTCCAGGTAGGAGGTGGGGCGATGTGGAGTGATCATCCCATGGAGGAGGGGCAGGATCGTTGAGGTACCCAACCTCTTGAATGAGACTTTGCTACGCAAGCTCCGATGTGGAGTAGCAGGAACTGAATGATTGAGTAGAGACATATGTGGATGAAGTAGCAGAGAGAGCTATGGTGTAGGGAATCCTAGGACAACGCATATCTATTAGGTTGTAGCAATACGAGAGGCACAAGTGTTTTTCACAATGCTAGGTGGCACAGAGAGGTGTGCAATGGTGTGAGATGCATGGAGATGTTGCAGTAGCACAAATGTCAGAGAGGGAGCACTTGTTAGCAGTAGGTAGAGCTTCAGCAACAGAGTATGTTCCTAGCCCAACATAGTGGTTAGTTGGGAGTGTTTTTGTTCCAAGTGTTGTTGGAGCAAGTGGACCAAGTAGATGTGTTGCATGCAAAACATTCCAGAGTTATAGGATCGGGTTTGAGAGGAAGCCTTTCTTGTTGAGAGGGAGTGTTGAAAAATGTGCAACAAGAAATGTTAAATTTAGAATGTGCTAAAAATAGACCTAGCAAAAATAGCATGTCTGAAAATAGCATCTCCAAAATTAACAATTTGGCTAGTGAGATCATTGGCCACATTGGGTGAGAGGTGAAACTGCTAAAAATAGAAAGTTCTAAAAATAGCATTTCTGGGTCCCTTCCTATTTTTAGAAGTCCCTGGTCTAACTATAGGAAGTAAAAATGAATTTGGTCTTAACAACAGTTTAATCTCCATGAGTTAATTAATTATGGAAAATTAAACTAGAAGTGTTTGTGAGATCATGCAATTATTTTCTTTCTTGATTTAGGAATTTATCCCTTGATTAAAGGAGATAACGTTCAGTTTTATAATGAGAGGATCGATTGACTTAGTTTTACTTAGTGAAGTCTAGTTAGATTAATTTAACAAGTTGTTAAACTAGCAATTGTCCCAAAAGGTACAAAAAGAGGCCGATAGGATTATTAAATTGGAATTGTTGAATTTTTCTGGAAGAGTTAATTCGTTTGTGGAAAACCTTGTTTTCTTGGACTGGATCATTGTGCAATTACTTTTCTTTAAATGTTTTGTTTATATCTATATTACAAGGAACACATTGAATGTCTTATTTCATTTTAGAGTAAGTTAATTACCCAAAATCAAGAAACCTCTATATATGACCAAGCATATACAAAGAATACATCTCATTCATATGCAATACCAAATCCATATTTTCTTTTCTCTGAATAAAATTTCAAAAGCATGAACACATGCCATTTCATATGCACAATAAACCCAACTTCTAAAATTTCAATGCTTGGATGCATCCCATTCATATGCTACATTAAACCCATATTTTCTTTAAATTTCAATCCATAAACACATCCATTCATGAGCCATAACAGAACCACAAAAAACAAAACCCCCTGACCTGTTAATACATTATCTGCTCAGAGAGAGGTAAGATGAAAGGACAACACTATCTATGGATCCTCCATGTCTCCAAAGGAGATGAGGAGCATCCCGTGACCCATTAATGCATTGTCTTCTCAGGAGTGCGAGGTAAGACTAAAGAAAATCACTAGCTACGGATGTTTCATGTCTCCATAAAGCCTTGATAAATCTTGATTTATTTTGTAAATACAATAATTTGATTGCATTTTAACATTGTAAATACTAAAAATGAGCCCATAAAGAGCAGATAATCAAGAAGGAAATGCTTCAATCACAGACTGGAAATCAGGAATGGTGATTATTTTATAATGACCGAATCCACCTTCTAATAAAATCTTCTTCCATTCTTTCTCTATTCTTTCCTTACCACCAGAGCAGTGCACAACCATTACGAGATCAAATACTAGAACTAAATTAGGATCTAGAACCGGCTTCTCTTTCTGGCCACCATTATTATTATCACCGCCTCTGTGATTAGAGTCCAGCACCACTACGTCAACAACAAGTAATCGAGCTAGGGAAGTTCCATTGCAATTGTAAGAACGTGAAGTCAAATACAAGACACTAAACTTTAAATGACATTATTTTTTGGAAGGACTTATCGTATTTACTTTACCTTTTATGTAAATGACAGAATGCCTCAATCAAAGAGCTGACGTAATGCCTCGATCAAAGAACTAAGATGTGTATTATAAAGAAATGATTTAGTTTGTTATTTTAATTTTCCAACACTAAATGTTCCAATGTGAATAGCTGAACATCTTAACAGAATTGAACTTGCCCTCGGTGTCAAAGTTTAGATAAGGTCTTCAAAACGTTTAACATGCAATTACAACACAAATGAATTAGGTTATTTATAAAATACTTTCGAAATGCAAACATTTACACACTTTGCCTAGATTTGCCTTGTTTTCTTTACCACTATGTAAGAGGCTAAATAGGATTTCAAGGTTAACGGTTGAAGGCAACTGCTTTAGATCTTTAGATATTTTATCACATTTTTATCAGCTCACATGAAGTGAAATGGATATGAGCTTTAATAACTACTATATTTAAATGAAGGTTATTTATATTGTGATAAAAAGGTTTCCGTATGTTGTTTTTACAATAAACACGGATGGAGATACTGCTGCTCGGTGGTACAGCTTCGAATCCAGGCGGTCATCTATTCCCCTTCATCAACTTTGCCTAAACCAGAGTGCAGACAGTAGCAATAAACTATGTTGGAAATCTTGGTGTCTGCTCCATCAAATAAAATTATAGATGGCAAGAAACAACAAGAGCAAATATAATATATAGTTTATTGGTAAGAATTCTGAGTATCTATCACTAGGCTTGACAAGCGTTGTCCTCTAATAGAACTCTGTCAAACTCAAACCATGCTTTACATAATTTTTTCCAAAGGATGGAAAATGAAGTTGGGAAGGCCACAGATTTGATCGATCGCTCACTAACGCCGCAACATTGCCTCGATTGTCTCCTCTGCAAGCCAAACCTCTCGAGGCAAATAAGAAATGATTAATACTAATCAGTGCTTGCTAAAAGCCAGGGAAGAAGAATAGTGCTTGCCAAAAGCCAAGGAATAAGAACAACAATGACAACTGGTAGACCAGAGAAACAATTAACTCTGAGGCCAAGAGTGACATAAAAGAATGGAAAAAAGAAGTAAAAATATCTTCAAGTGTGACATAAAAGAATGGGAAAAAGCAGTAAAATTTCTTGCCATGTGCATATTTGGAAAAAACAGTCAGACTTCAAATCAGCGGTTGAAAGTGTCTCACTTAATCCAACAGAGTAGGGTAAAAGTGTTGACGATTGTTGATGCATAGGAATGCCTATCGGCCTAATTAATGAAATATAGTTTGTTAATTCTTGTATGCATGTGGCAACTATTATTTCAGGTAACTGAGCATTCCCTCATGGATAACTGATGCATGTCAATTTTGTTAGAGACCCAATTGAGATCAGATGAGGTACAATGTACTATCAGATGCTTGGATATTTCTAGTAAGTATTCCTTGCATGGAGAAAGATACAGGGCTTGGTTGGATCATGAGATATATCTTCATATCTTCATAGTTCATTGAGAACTAAATAGCTTGAGAGCTAATTCCTTTTATATTGTGAAGAGGATTTCCACTTGATTGATAATACATGGTTGGGGTTTTATGTTGGTGCTTTTCCCTGGATATATCTTGTGTTATGTGTGATTATTTCTCTTGATCAGTTATGCATGTTTCTATTGATGTTGCTCATGAATTCGATTATGTTTCCGCTTAATGTTTTGTAGAAGTAGAGAAAGTATTATGCTTTAGGACATTGCATATATCGGTTTGTTCTGCAGGTGAAATTTCTACAATATTTAAAGAAAAATCCTAGCTGTCCCTTGAGAGAATTTAGCTATAGGTGGTCCATGTATTACAACAATTCTGCGTGAATGGATTGACCAGCTACAGCTGACTTTAAGTCAACAAGGTAGTTACATGAAACAGTTATCACCGGTGGCTAGTTCAAGTAAATGCTACAACAGAAGCTATCAGTTTTATTAAATAGCCACGAAGAATGGACAGAGAGTCCTATTAGACACAGAGTCCTATTGCTCCCGGGTTTCTTCATTTGACTCCAACTTTGACTGTGGTCTTGAGCTGGTTTCTTTGTCGATTTGGGCCGGTTGGCTAGGATAAGATCCATGTCGTGACCATTCCAGAGATGCTCATGTGGCATGTTTCCTCATTTGACACCTGTAACCTATTGAAGCATAAAGATAGTTGCGGAATAAAAGACAAAAATTTATTCAAACAACAAAACATAAAAGTATAATATGTAAACCATTAAATGTCATTCTTAAGGCAATATATACTGGTCATTGATGATGAGAATGCATTTTCTTCATGGAAAAACAAAGGAAAGGGATGAGAAGAGTTTCTTGTCTTTGAGGTTTCTGGGAGTTTCATCATTGTTTAGATTATCTTTTGGATCCATTGCATAAGGATTCTTTTCCATCGATGTTTCGAACCAGCAATGAGAAGAGTTGCTAGGGAAAGAGTAGTTTTGAGGCTCAAAATACCCCCACTGCAACACTGTTGCATGTACCCATGCAATCAAAAATGTGAACTTCTCCCTCCTAATACATTTGTTCTGACACTTCTACCAGCACATCCAACTTCCTCTTCTTACTCCTCTTTGGACTGACTGCCATCCTTGGCTTCCTCTAAGAAGTTTGTATTTGAGGTTAATAAGTGCTCTGCTCAACTTCTTATTTTTCCTTTTCAGCTTCCTATTTTTCTTGTACCATAATCCCAAGTGTAGCATTGTGTTATCATGAATAGATCTATCCAGCTTGTTCTATTCCCTCCAGGTTTGATTTTCTTTTTGGATGTGCTTGTTCAAAATTTCTAGCTCAAAAATTTCTTATTTGAGAGAGCTAGTTAAAATTTCTTGTGGGGTGACAATCTGCTCTGGATTAGTTGAGGTTCCTAGATCTAGTTGGACTGGATCTATGCCAAGAGAAGTTCTACTTGGACTGCCTTCAAAATTGTGGGGGAGAATTCTGTGGACTATGTTCAAATGGAATACTATCAGGAGATTGAGGTGGGGTTTCTTCTTCTAAGTTCATAAATTGGGCTTCTTTTGATGTCACCCTTTTCACCTTACCTCGAAGTCTAGAGCTCCTCCTTAAGTTTTGAAAGCTCATGGTTTCTTCCTTTGTGTCCTTCTTCTTCTTTCCTTTCTCGTTATTTTTCTTGATTTGTTCCTTAATCTTGATTAGTCTATCAGAGAGTAACTATTCATCTTCTTGAGGTGATCAAGGTTCAAGGATGTCCTCATTGATTTCTTCAGCCCTCTCTTTCATGTTTCTCTTCTGTTTGGTCTGCTTCCTAACCTCTTGTTTAGGAGCTATCTCTAATTCATCTTTCTGTGAGGAGCTTTGAATATGAATGTTGGTCTTCCTCCTTCTACTTCTCTTAATATGACTTCCCTTAGATGAATCTGGAGCATCCTCGAAGAAATTTCTTACAAAGAAATCTTCTCATGTATCCCCTATACTTCTTAAATGGAATTCAACTAGAATCTTCACTAGTCCATGATGATACAGAGTTGTTTCTATTGATTCAATTTTATTTTGAACATTAGTTGTCATCCTTCTCAAACTGTTCAGAAGTAAAAAGGAAAGATTTATGGTTCCATTTTCTAAAAAATTCATTAACAAGCGTATATGGTAAAGATACATAGACTCAAATCTTCCTTCACATGTAATGAATTTTTGCAATATTAACAACATGTTACTCCATTTATTTTTGAGAGCTGAAATAGGAATCCCCTTTCTAAATGTTGTAACATCCTACCTGGGTTTTTAAGGATCACCTTCCAAGATTCATCATGAAATTCCTTGTTTTTAAACCATCTTTCTCCTAGTCTTTGGAGCTCTGTTGCTTCTGCTATGAAGGATTTTGTTACTACAAACTTGACATCCCCTATCTCCACTTCTATTGCGTCAAATGATCTTGCAAAAGATTTAGTAATTTCCTTGTGGTAGCCATCAAATTTTTCAATAAAACGTAACCATCTGGCCTTCTTTAGCATCCCTTTAAGCTATGGATAGCCCTCCATATATTTTACTCCTACGGCCTCTGTTCTGACAATAAGCCCCATATTCTCTGTTTTCGGTTACCCTTCAAAATTACTCTCACCGTCTAAGAAATGAAATCAATGCATATATGAAAATAAGGAGATTGTGTATATGGAGATATGAAGACTGTGTATATGGAAATAAAAACATTGTGTATATGGAGATAGGAAGATTGTGTATATGGAAATAGGAAGACTGTGTGTATGAAATAGGAAGATTGTGTGTATGGAATGACTGCATGAATATGAGAGAAAACTTAAGAGTTTGCATGCAATAAATAGACAATAAGGGTTTAGAGAGTCGTAGATAGGTAGGTCACATCGTTGTTTTGACTGTTAACAGGTGTAGTTATGGAGGACCATTTGAGTACAGGCCATGGAGTTTGAAGTGGAGATTTGTAATGAAAAATCATTAAGATTGGTTGTCATTAAAGACAAAAGATATGGAGGAGACATCATGGCAATCAAATCAAATAATGATTGGTTAAGGAGACATGTGATCATACATGCTATACAAAATTATGTTTTTAAATTTCTTTTTGAAATAAATTTTTGTATTTACCTTTGGAACCTTTACCTTCCACTTGCTAATATTTTGGTGTTGATCCACAAGTACCTTAAGCTTGATTTCTTCAGATATTTGATTTTTCTCCAACCCCCTGCATACATGGTTTTATTATGAACTTGTCCACTTATGCCTGAATTGATAAGAAAATTGTAGCTGCAGAATTAGATTAGCCATAGAACAGAATTAGCTGCAAAACAGAATCAACTACAGAACGTGAAACAGAAAGTGAAATATGGCTTATGAATGAATGAAATGGAAATGGTTGTGTTAGTGAAAAGAAAATGAGATGTAAGACAAGATAATAAATGAAAATGGAGATGGAAGAAATACTGGAAAAGGAAAATTTATTGACAAAATATGGCAATGGAATGAAGTGAAACTGTAAAAATAAGACAGAGTGAAATGAGATGAGAAAATGGATTTTACAGAATATAGAGTGACTGTCATTTTTTGTCACCACTTATTACAGAAAGGAAATGAAAAATATAGGGTGTCAGAAACCTCTGATTTTCACCCTATAATTTTGTATAAGCATGCAATCAATGATTGGTTTCAACTTATAAAAATTTATAATATTATTATTATTATTATTTAGATAGGAAAAAAGATAAGTTGGTGAAGAAGAAGGATTCTTCTTCACTAAATTCATTTTAGAGTTACTCTGGAAGATCTTGATGAACTCCTCCTTCGAAATTGGTTTTTGATATATTTTTAATCTATGACCATTGACAAGAAGAGGAGTCTAACTTTCATCTATTGTTCTGATTCTCACTGCTCCATTACTAAAGACTTTTTCAATCTCATATGGCCCAAGCCAATGAGTTTGAAACCTTGCTTGAAAATATTTAAACTTTGAATCAAATAACAACCCCCAATATCCCTCTTAAAACTTGTTGTTCTTGATATATTTTTCATGCCATTTAGCCCTCTGTTGTTGGACTATACCAGTCCTTTGAACTGCCTCTTGCCTGATTTCATCAATTTCATTTAATTTCTCTAGTCTTATGCTTTTGTGCTTTTGATAAATCCAACCCCAATTGGATTGCCATCTTGAAAGTTCTTATTTGGAACTCTATAGGGAATAAGACTTGTTTCCCATAAACAAGTTCATAGGGTGTATGTCCTGTTGTGTTCCTCCATGTAGTTCTATAGGCCCATAAGGCTTCAGGAAGCCTTTTTGCCCATTTCTTCTATGTAGATGCACAACCTTGGTGATGATTCCTTCAATCAATTTATTTGTAGACTCCACTTGACCAGTTTCTTGTGGATGATAGGGAGTACATTTCCTATGCTTGATCTTGTATTCTTCCACAAGCCTTTCCACCATGTTGGATGTGAATTGAGATCCCTGATCTATCACAATTTCTCTTAGAACACCAAAACGAGTAAAGATGTCCTCAAAAAGAAAATTAACTACAGATTTTTCATTAGCAAAAAGTAATGCTTTGGCTTCTACCCATTTAGTGACATAATTAGTGCATACTAGTATATACTTTTTCTGCTTAGATGGAGGGTTAATTGGTCCAATAAAGTCTAAAGCCCACTTTCCAAAGGATTCGGTAAGTACCTGACTTTGTAATGGCATTTCATTTGAGGGAACATGTTTCCCTACCCTTTGGCAGCTGTCACATCTTCTGACATATTATTTAGCATCCTTGAAGATGGATGGCCAATAATATCCTAAAGAAAGGATTTTATAGGTTGTCCTCTTATCAGCAAAGTGTCCTCCACACGGCTCATCCTGACATGCTTTGAGAATCTCAAGCATTTCATCTTCTCTGACACACCTTCTGATCATAAGATCTAGCCCTGTTTTATACAATTCGTTAGTGATCCATGAATATCTTTCACTTTCTTGAATAATTTTTCTTTTGTCTCTAGGAAACAAATGTGAAGGTAACTTTCCTGTGACCAAGTAATTAGCAACATTTGCAAACCAAGGATTTTGAGTAGTTACTGCAGAAAGATATTCATCAGGAAACTTATCTTCAACTGGAGAATCTTCTTTGATATTTTGAATCCTCAACAAGAAATCAACAACTGTGTTTTGTTTTCTAGGTCTATCTAGCACAGTGATGTTGAATTCTTGTAAAATTAAAAGCCATCTTGTAACTCTGCCATTAGTAATAGGTTTATTCATCAAATATCTAATTACAGAGTGATCTGTATGAACAAAGGTTTCATAGCATGTTATATATTGTCTAAACTTGTTAATTGCATGAACAATAGCTAAAAATTCCTTTTCATTCATAGTATAATTCAACTCAGTGGGAGTCAAACTCTTACTTGTATAGTAAATGGCATAAAGAATCAAATATTTTTTGTCCCAATATAACTCCCAGAGTTGTATCTGAAGCATCTATGGAAATATGGAAAGGGAGTTTCCAATTTGGACCTCTTAAAATAGGTGCTTCAAATTTTTTTTCTTTCAAGGTTTCAAATGCTAATTGGCAATGAGGATTCCAACTAAATTTGCAATCTTTTGTAAGCATTTTGAAGAGTGGAGATGCTATTTTAGTGAAGTTTTCTACAAATCTTCTATAGTATCTCGTAAATCCTAGAAAATTCCCAACATCCTTTTGGCAATTTGGAATTGATAACTTAGAGATGAGTTCAACTTTAGATTTGTCCACTTTAATCCCATGTCCTGAAATGTGATGTCCTAAAACAATACCTTCTGTAAACATCATAAATAATTTTTCATGACTTAGTGAAAGGTTTGTTTCTTTACATATTTTAAGAACTTTTTCCAAAATTTCCAAAGCTTCTTCAAATGTGTTTCCATAGACTGTAAAATCACCCATATATACCTTTACACAATCATGTATCAGATCAGAAAAAAATCCTAATACTGCTCTTTAGAATGTTGCAAGTGGATTACATAATCCAAAAGGAAGTACTTGGTAGGAAAAAGTTTTCCATGGACAAGTAAATGTGGTTTTATCCTGATCCTCAGGTGCTACTTGAATTTGATTATAACCACTAAAACCATCTAAGAACGAGAGATACTTCTTACCTGCTAATGTATCTAATACTTGATCTATAAAGGGCAACGGAAAATTATCTTTAAGGGTTACTTTATTCAATTCTTGGTAATCAATGCACACCCTCCATTTACCATTCTTTTTACGCACAGTTACCAAGGGAGAAACCCATTGGCTATCTGAAATTGGGTAAATGAAGTTTACATTCAGCAATTTTTGGAGCTTCTTTCATAATCTCCCTAAGATTTAGATTCGTCCTTCTCTGAGGTTGTCTGATACGTCTATTGTTTTCCTCAATAAAGATGTGATGGATACAAGTCTTAGGATCAATGCCTTTCATGTCGGTGTATTCCCATGCAAATGCAACAGAATGTTTTTGTAATGTTTTGGGTAGCTCTTCTTGTTGTAGTTCCTCAAAATTTTTGTTTATGTTCAATGTCCTACTTGGAAAAGTTTCAATTGTAGAGCTACCAAACTCTTCCATAAAATAGAGAGACATCTGCCTAGATGACAAGTATTCAACATTAGATTTTTCTTGAAATTGTGCATGATCATATTCTGAAGATGTTTCAAAGTTTTCCAATGTATTCAAAATTTGACTATCTTCACTAATTTCTGAAATAGTAAAGAGAGGTTGAATATCATCTTAATCTTTGATCCATTCCTTGTCATCTATTTATGTGATTGCTTTTGCTGGAGGATACAGAGTAAATTTCTTTGTTGAATTACCATCAGAAATATACATGTCACTAGATCTACAGCTAATAAAAGCATCAATTGTGGCCAGCCAAGATCTTCCTAATATGAGTGGGTGTCCTCCTAGATTATTCTTGGTATTTAGGATCATAAAATCAACAGGCTATTCCCAAGAATCTAAGGATACTAAAATATCTTCTAATACACCATCTGGTTTAATTATTAGTCTATCTGCAAGTTGTAGTAAGGTAGGTGTGTAAAGAAGATTAGGAAGTTTAATCTGCTCCATAATTTGTCTACTCATAATGTTTATTGTTGCCCCTAAGTTAATTAATGTATTTGGAATTTCAATTCCATTTATATGTGTCTTGACAATTGGACTTCCTAGATCCACATATTTTTGTAAGGCAAATTTTCCCATCATTATGTCTGTTATTTTTCCTACCAAGTGAATTCTTTTTGTTTCTTTTTCTTTTCTTCTTGGCCATTTTATGCTCAACTCCTTTATTGTTTTGGCTAGAATAGAATTTCTCTAATGGCTTGTAGCAAAGGAATTTTGATATAGACATTCTTCAATTCATCTAGAAAATCATAGTTGGGCAACAAGATCTATTTTTCTACCCCTCTATCAATTTGTAGTCTTTCAAGAAAAGGAGGTGTAGAAGTAGGTGTTGGTTGCTCAATGATAGGAGTTGTGTTCACTGGTTCTTTTTGTTTTCCTTTTTCAATGTTTTGGTTTTGGAGAGATGTCCCCTCAAAACTTTTATTGAATTTTAGAGAATCCTCCTCAAAAATATCTTGTTCTTGAATAACTACAGAAGGTCTTTACTTTTCTAATATCGTTCCAGATATTAGTTGCACATCGTTAAGATCTAGAGGGGTAGTCATGTGGGTTGGAATTTGTTGTCCTTCTAACATGTAAGCATTCTGGGGGTTTTTATTGTTGGGGTTTAGTAATGGTTGAGCAGGCATCTAATTTGGTTTCTGCTGAAATGGTAGTAAGAGTTGCGGATTTTCGTTTTGTTGTGGAAGTGGCAATGAAAGTTGAGGGTTCTGATTTTGAAGTTGTCTCTACTGATTTTGTTACTAATTATGTGGGGGAGGAAAATTCTGATAGGATGGAGGATATTGATAATATTGAGCAAATCTCCCATAAGAATTTTGTATTCCTTGTGCCCACTATTGATATTGAAGTTGAGGTTGAGGTTGAGGCCAAGGTTGCTGCCAAAAATTCCAGTTTGGTGGGGTTGAAGATACATTTAATTATTAAAGCCCTGATTTTGTGTCCCCAACCAAGGTCTTCTTGTAACAAAACAAAGATATTCTACAGAATTTGGGACTGTTTCCTCTTAAAAGACAGCCTTAAGACCTGGGATTGAAGGACAACCCTTGGTCTTATGGCTTTCTGAACAAATCATACAAGTTTCTACAATTTTTGCATCTAAAGGAAATTCCCCCTAAGAGCATGTTTTCTCTGCATTTTGGACAAAAAATGGCTAAATCATTAGCCTCTGTTTTCTGCTTGTTTTGAATTTTAAGGGTGTCTAGTTGCTCACTAAGGCTCCCTAGAATGCCTGTTTTAAACTCATCAAGCATATTGCCAATTTCTTCCCTACTTACAGATCCAGTTGTAGATTTTGTTTTCTCTAACAAGAGAAGGATCTCTCGGCGCTTTCCCTGTTTTAGATTTCCTTCTTGAGAGATGAACACATAGTTCTCCTATATCACTCAATGGAAGTTGAGAGATATCTCCCTTCCCCATCATGTTAAGGATATATATCCACTCATCTCTAATGGCTTTTAATAAAAGAGATTTCAAATTTTCTTCATCTAAATTGTTCATATTTGCTCTTTTCAAATTATAGTTGAATCTCTCAATCAAATCTTATAAGTTTTCATCCTCTCTTTGCATCATTTTGAACACCTCATCTTTATGATTGGTAGGCATGTAATAATCCAAGTACCTATCCAAAAATGCTTTTTTCATGTCATTCCATGTTCTAATTGATTGAGTGACTAACCCCATAAACCATTTCAAAGCAGCCCCTTTCATTGTTGAAGGAAACTTTTTAAGTTTTTGAGTCTTCTACATAGTCATAAGTTCTGCACAAGACTTCAAACTCAAACAAAAATGTTTCAGGGTCCTCACTTCTCAACCCATAGAAGTTTGGGAGGCCAAAAGGTGAAATATTTTTCATTGTGGCATGTGTTTCCTCATCCACTATAGGGAATCCAAAAGAGTTATCTATTTCCCTATTTCCTCTGCATCCTCCATTATTTCCTCTACCTCTTCCATTATTTCCTCTACCTCTTCCTCTACACCCTCCTCCAAATAGTGAAAATTCTCCATTTTGTTCCTCTTCTACCATTATAGTTTCTTCAAAGTCAGTATAGGGTTCAACTTGTAAGGTTATTCCCTCCTCCTCTGGTTCTTCTATTAATGGACTATAGGAGAAAGGTTCTTCTTCCTCTTCTCCACTAGGCACTCCCAATTCTTCAACTATAATGGGCTCTCCTATGGAGGAAAGAAAAATTATCCCTGCTATTGGAGATTCGAAATTCTTCTCTTCTAGGATAGTCTTGGTAGAACAAGTAGGGGATTCTTCTGATTAGATTTCTGCTCTTGGAATTTCATGAGTCTTATGGTTGGGAGTGTGAGTTTGGGATGGAGGTGTGTCTTTTCTTGCTCTTGGTGGAGTGGATGGTTTTGTAGGAATCGATCTTATACCCCTAGCTATAAATCTACCCCTAGAGTCTCTTTCTCTATGCATGTCATTGTTTTTTTTTTTGGATGTAAGAGATAAGGCTACCTAGTTACACTTCCCCGGCAACGATGCCAAAATGTTTGGTCAATTTAGTGTCCTAAATTTCTCTACATAAATTATCAATTTGGGTATCATAAACTGATGAAGTGTAGTGCACTATTTGTGCTAGATAACCCTTCTTACTTCATTGTTTCTTTGTTTTATGTTGTTTTAGGGGTTTTTTGGGTCCTTTAATCCCTAATGATGCATAACATAACTTCTTAAATCTAACTTCTATAAGGACTGCTAGCAATCTAAAAATGAGAAACAAAAGAGCTTAAGGAAGGCTTGAGAGCAAAGTTTGAGCAAGAAATGAAAACAGAGTTTCTATTCCTGTTTTATCATTATTCCCAAATCATGATCTTAGAAACTGAAAGTGAAATTGCAACTAGTGTCTAATCTATAATAGAGACAAAGCTAAATGAAATACTTAATTACCCTGCCTCTCAATTTTGGGAGAAAATCTCCTTGTGATGACATTTGAGAATTTATGTACTTCATTATTCTAAGAGGAAATAAATGCAGGAATGCGGAAAAGACTCATTGTATGAATGAATTATTCAACCACTTAGTTTGAGATGAGATATCAACTAGAAGGGTTCTTTAGAAATATTCATTAACACCATGAGTCAATAAACTAACAATAAAATGACAGGGACAGTAATGGCACTAATCAATCTATTTGAAAATTGAAATACTAGTAAAGCAGTAAATGAAATAAACTAAATTATACTACTGACTTTCAACTTCTAAAACTATAAGGAAATGAAGCAAGAAGAAACTATTCTGCACTTAGAAGAAATTATTCTGCATTAGTGAGAAAATAGTAAAAGTTGCATTATAAACAAGGTTAGTATCAAAATGATTATGAACACTATGATGAATTTACAAGTTAACTAGAAAAGAAAAGATGAAATGAAATGAAATCTCATTCAGCGCAGGGGCCCTCTGCAACTAATTAGGTTATGCGTGCTTAATCAATCTCCAAGAAACTCTTTCAGATATCCATAAAACACACGATCTTCATATTAAAAAGAGGGAAATAAGTTTCAAAAATTACAAAGCAGTAAGTTTGTGCTTAATACATGAGGAAATTCGAACCCCTTCCAAGTCCTTTACAGCTGATATTTAAAGAAAAATCCTAATTGTCCCTTTAGAGAATTTAGCTACAGGTGGTCCACGTATTACAACACTTCTGCGTGAATGGATTGATCAGCTACACATGACTTTAAGTCAGCAAGGTAGTTGCATGAAACAGTTATCACCGGTGGCTTGTTCAAGTGAATGCTACAACAGAAGCTGTCAGATTTATTAAATAGCCATGAAGAATGGACACAGAGTCCTATTGGACATAAAGTCCTATTGCTCTGAGGTTTCTTCATTTGACTCCACCTTTGACTATGGTCTTGAGCTGGTTTCTTTGTTGATTTAGGCTGGTTGACTAGGATAGGATCCATGTCGTGACCATTCTAGAGATGCCTATGTGGTCGGTTTCCTCATTTGACACCTATAACTTGTTGAAGCATGAAGATATTGTGGAACAACTGATTAGCTGTAGAATAGGCTGTGTTCTGTACCTAAAAGACAAAAATTTATTCAAAAAACAAAACATAAAAGTATAATATGTAAATCACTAAATGTCATCCTTAAGGCAATATATACTGGTCATTGATGATGAGAATGCATTTTCTTCATGGAAAAACAAAGAAAAGGGATGAGAAGAGTTGCTAGGGAAAGAGTAGTTTTAAGGCTCAACACCTATAGAGCAACCCATTCTAGAGATCCTAGTAAACTATGTTATCACTATCGTCTACATGAATATGACTCTATAATTGAATAAATACCTCGTTGAAGTCCTCATACTTTGTATATGTCTCTTTATATGCATCATGGGTAAAAGGATTCATGTGTACAAGAGTTACCAAAGTTGTGATTTTTGATGTGCATTGCATTGAAAGCATGTCAACCAACTTGATTGTGCTGCCCTTCTTGTACATGATGACTAAATGAAATTTCTATAAGAAACCAATTCACTTGTAGTTTCCAGTTTTATATAGATTAACCTAGGCTTGTAGATACTAAGGCAATTGGTGATATGTGTAGATGATGGTCTCCTTTCCCATCAAATAATGTTTCCACCTTTCGACATCTTGTACCAAAGCATAAATATCATTTTCATAGTTAGGGTAGTTGAGAACCACCTCGTGCTATACTTCTAAAAGGTAGCATATAAGACTTCCTCCATGAAATAGGACTACTCTCATAGCACATCCATTCACATTCATCTTCACTTTCAAGGGGACTGTAATTTTTGTAATGCGGGAATTGGTGCTTGTTTGATATTATTTTTCAACTCTTCAGAGGAATTTTGTTGACCCTTCCCCCAGTAGAAGCTCTTACCACTTATCGTTATAATGTAAAGTGGTGCACCTACTTCTAAAAATGAAACCATGAATTTTCTTTGTACCATATTGCTCTAATGAAACTCTTACCTTTAGAGACATTTGTAGGAACCAACCACTTCATGATGTCCTCCATCTTTGTAGGATATATCTTAATCTCCCCTATACTAATGACATAGAATAAATACACCAATGACTACTATGCAACCTCACATTTCTTGAGATTTTTCGATAACTAGTGCTTCTTCAAGGTCTCTAGCACCTGAATCAAGTGTGATATGTGTTCATCCCAAGTAACACTATAAAAATATATCATCCAAATAAAAATAACAATAATAATAAATATAAATATATATATATAATAAAATATAAATATAATAACTATACATAGATAATATTATATATATTAATAAATGATAAGATATATATAATATATATATATAATAATATAATAAAATAAATTAAAAAATATTAAAACTAAATTAAATATTATAAAATAATATATAACAAGCCCCAAAAGTTAGCTCAATCGGTCAAATCAGTGTCTCGCCAATCGGGAGGTCACAGGGTCAATTCTCGAAAGCTCTTGGGGTCAGGTCAAGTAAATATGGCTGAGGGGTGTTGATCCCCTTCGGGTGGGGTCCACCTTAGATATTATTCGAGTAGATGTAGTGGCTACCCAGTGACCATGGGTATCCGTAAACCACACGTAAAAGAAAATAAAAAAATAAAAAATAAAATAATATATAAGGGCACAATACATAATTCATTAATCTCATTAACGTAGCATGACTAACCACTCATACAAACCTTGTTTGTTTTTGAAGGTGCCCTTTAAGGTGTCGTCTTCTTTGACTTGAACTCGATGATAAATTGATTTTAAATTAAACTTAGTGAAATTTTGTTTTGTTACAACTGGTCTAATATATCATTAATCTTACATAGGGGTATTTTTCTCGAGCATAATCTTATATAACATTATGTAATCTATGCACATTCACCAAGTCCCATACTTCTTTCAATTGGCACAATTACGATGGGTGACCCACAAGGTGAGGTACTTGGTTGAAGCACACTCTATTTTAATAGTTGCTACAACTATTTCTTCACTTTTCTTGCTTCTGGAATAATATTTTTGTACAATCTAATGTTTAGCAATAACTAGATTTCATGCTTCACTTCCCTCTTGGGTGGTATCCCTTTAGGCTCTTGGAAGAGTCCCTTTTATGCCTATAACAACCATTCTAGTTTTTTTATGATTCTTTAGTACAACGTTCTAAGGATTCAATTTCCCTTATTGACTACTCACTAAATTGATTTTCTCTTTAAATAGTAAAACATATTCCTTGGTATAACTGATCAATTTCTTGACTTGGTTGGCACTTACTAGTGAAATATTTGAATTTCCTTTCTGTGTGTTGATGATGAATGATTTCCCATCCTTCATGGGATAGTAACAATTTCCACTTAACATGAATATTGCATCATGCATGTACATATAGGGACTCATGAATACAACTCCTCATACATCAAGTGGAACTACGTCCAATTCTATTTCATCAATAAAATCAACATTGATAGAAAACTTTATTTTACACTATTTTTTACCTTGGTTTATGCATCCTTATTTACCAATCCCAATGGATATGGGCTAGGATGATCACAAAATTCCAACCCAAGTTTGTGGAATAGATTAACTGCTACAAGATTATCCTACAGACTTGAGTCAAGAAGTGCATCAATGTCGATGTTGTTGACCTGTATCTTGATGTGGAAAAGGTTGATCAACTCACTCCTTTTCTGCCTAATGACAAAGGATACTTAGATTCACCTCCTTATACACTGATGTGGAGATAATATTTCCATCAACATCAAAGTTGCTTTCCACATGATTGCTAATATATGCAGTGAGAATATTTGTTTTCTTCTCATCCTTTTTTTGATTCTTCAAGTTCAACTTTGGATTCATTTTCCAACACTTCTCCTTAATGTGATCATCAATGTTGCAGTGGTTGTAATGATGGATATGATTCTTACATTGATGTGCATTGTGTACTATCTTCTTATCCTTTTCTCCTTTTTATTTCATTTTCCCTTCTCTAGAGTATTCTTGGTCCTATTTCTCTTTTGAACCACTTGAATGCCCTTTCTTTTAGCCTATATTTTCCAAGTACTATGCCTATACACAAAGATTTTCTTGTCTTGAACAAAATAACTTGATTTCATAGATGGTTGAGTAGACCCCCTAGATACTTAAGGTGTACATCTGGGTTACTAGGAGAGATTCCCAACATGATGAACATGTTTCTAAATTTCATGGTGCACTCTTATACACTTTTTCCATACCGCTACCTAAAGTAGTGCCATTCAATCCATTGGTCCTCCAAATACCCAATAGGGTAGAATGGGGAATCTATGAGAATTTTAAAGTCCCCCCACTTAGTTACTAGGGGGTTACCCTCCAACTTAAGTGGTTGCCTATGTCTTTCCCACTAGTATAGAGCATGGCCCTTCAACTTAAATCTAACAAATTATATTGAATGGTTTTCATCTATGCGATGAGTTCTAAGATATAATTCTAATTGTTGTAATCAATGATTCAATTATGAGGCATTCATCTCACCTTGGTATGACTTTACGTTGGCCTACATTTCCATCTTGAATAAGGACTATGAATGGGTAACAAAACTCAAACTTGGTTTCTCTTTATTGGTTTCTTTCCTTGACTTATTTTTGGGTCTTCCTACTACCCCAATTTTCCCTTTGATATAATCCTTAAGTTGGAACCTCCATCTTCTCCAATTATAAGCTTGCTTTCTAGAGCTGCCATAACAAGGTTGATATTAATGATCAATTTTTCCAGCCTTGAGAATCTTTCCTTTGTTGAATCAAATTTATTATAAACAAAATCATCAACCATGGTTAAGTTTTTGCAACTTTCTTCTTACACCACTTCTTGAATCCTCTGCAACTTCCCACAAGATTCCCCAAAATATTTTGATTTGATAAAAATATGTTATTTAAACTTCCACAGATATTAAACAAATAAAGTGAAATATGTACCTTGAAGGTTAAATTCATTTATATTGTAGATTTGTTAATCATTGATATGTTCATTATGCATGAAATAGATAAAGAACTTAATGCACTCAACTCTTAGAATTTTGGCTTCTAGTGCCTTCACCTTGTTATAATATTTAAATTTCTATTGCATTTTTGCGTAATTAAAGGAATTGTGCTCTTGTCAGAGCTAAGGTTGGGAGAATAGTAACATTATTTCCATATTTCTTCTTAAAGTGCATCACTTATCATGCATGAGTGGGCCACTTATGTATGTTGATTATGGTGCATCAATTTTGTGCGTTGCTTAAGTCCATTTCTGTTATATACCTAGGGGGGTAATATGGGGTACAAAGGGAGGTACCCAAGGTAATAATGTAATAATGGGATGGGCCATAGTAATAAATAAGGTGGTTAACCCATATCATGTAAGGGACCACAAATAGTTAGTAATAATGTAATGGGCCCATGGTATTAGTGGATGGTATGAGGGAACCATGGTAATGATCCATGGTATTGTATGTATGAGGCCTATATAGAGGCTAGAGACTCCACATGGAGGATGTCAAGGAATTGTGTGAAAGATTATTGTATGAACAGGCATATGGCTTGTGGAGTGTTCTCCTTCCTTAAGGAGTGAATGTATGGTGTTGCCCTACCTTAAGGGTTTGATATCAATAAAGAGAAGCATTTCTATCTATATTCAGATCTTGTTATTCTTGGGTTTCTTTCTATTGCTCATATCTTTTTGGGTTAGATATACAACAATTTCATATGTGGTTCACTTAAGTGTCACTTATGTTAATCACTCATTTGTGTTTGAAACTTTTTTAAATCAGGGGGGAAGTGACTTCATACTCTAAATGTTATAGGAATCATAAATAGGTTCTCAACAAGTTATTGTGGATTAATATGAGTTTAAAATAGAAAATTATGGCCTTAGAAAGTTGATATGTCATATTAACTATCTAATTTCCTTTATAATAACAATAATAATTACTCTATCAACTAATAATTTTACTAGTATATGATAATTGACAAGTCACTAGGTTAGTATGTGATAAGTCACAAATTAAAATCTTGCATTAATTAGTAATGGATCAGACAACACCAAAACTGCTTGGAACATATACCACTTTTTGACATATTGACGACATAAATTGAGATGGAAGGGATACTAAGGTCATATAAAGAGACACAATTTGGGACTTTGTGGTTAGCTAGGAAAATTTCAAAATCAAGATTCACAAGGATACAAATTGTGATGTGCAGTATTCAATGAAAAGATAAAATATTAGATGCTAGTATGGATACAAGAATGCAACTTGATATGCCAATGTGGTTTCAAATATATAATTATGAGCCCAATATAGATGCGAGGGAATCACTAGGGACACAATGTGATGTAGGTGGGATGAAAGTGTGAAATGAAATATGACAAGGGTCATCAAAATAGACAAAATTGCTAAACTTAAGGACACAAACCATACAAAAAATGATATGACATCAAATGTGTCCCTCTCTGCAACTTGTGGAAAAAATACACTACCTTGGGATGTAAAATGAGATGCTTCAATCCTATTTTATAGTAGTAGCAAGAGAAAATATAACTATGCAAGAGATGTTTACATGCCTCATGCCTTTCCAAGAAATGAATAGCCTACTTGGTAGACAAAGCTAGACCTTACTTTTGAATATTATTTATCTCTCGTGCCCCCTTTATCCTTTGGGGTATAACAAGCATTTCACTCAACTCTTTGAAAGTTTCATTTGTCTTCCTAGTTAGCCTCGATAAATGGACAAAGGGGTTTTTCAATATTTATCATATATTATTCCTAAGGCCCCCTTATATGATGGAGTAGAAAAAACTAAGTAGTTTCATGTATTTGATGTAAATATGATAACAAATAGCTAAATAAAGGACCATGTTACTTTCCACTTTATGTGTCTCAAGTGGCCTAGTGAGACATATTTAATAATATTATATGGTGCCAACTAGTTATAAGATTACGATCACTTACATTGGAAATGGATTCTTTATTCCAACTAACAATATCTCCCAAAGATCAAGTGCTACTATCCTCTAGATATACTTACAAAAAGTTAGACCCCTCAAATCCTAATGGATTTTGTAAAATTCGCAGGGAAATCCATCAAGGTTGTATTCTTTATCACTAGCCTTCCTATCATGGGGTGCATGAGTTCATCTAAATCTAATGGTTGATCACATCATGTGGTTTATAACATAGACAACTTATAATTGAATAACATCCTTGTAGTATTGCATGCGCACCCTTCGTTTCTTTGCCATATTTAGAATTTCAAAAAACATTTAATATTACTTACTAAAGGTGTGCTCAATGTTAGAGTTTTGGAATATTTAATGCCATAAAATTCATACATAAATGTCCATAGGATCATTCTCAATGATTATAGCCTAAAATAAGGTTTTGGTAACTCTATCCCTATTTTTTGTCAAATAAGATTGGGTTCAAGTCCAAACTCCTCTTATAGATATTATTCATCATTATTTATTTTTTCTAACTTCCAAACTATCCTTTTAAGCTCATAACACATAACCTTTCCCTTACTTTGCTTGCCTTAATTACCATTCCCCCAACCCCTAAAGAAATAAGTTCTATTTATAATTATTCTATTCATTAATCCTCTTACCATTGAGAAACTAAACATAAGACATTTATAAAGAAGACATTTCATAATATTTATAAGTAGAGTAAGAAGCATTTAACTTATACTAACTTCATGAAGCGATTTCATAATAGCCATAAGTTAAGTAGAAACATTTAATTTATACTAACTCTGAATAGAGTACGATACATTTAACTTATATTAATTTTAGGAAGCCATTTATTAATCCTCATCATTTAAGGCAGAAACATTTAACTTATACTAAGTTTAAAGTTAATATCTCATAAAAACTTTTAACTTATACTAAATTTGAAGTTAATATCTCAAAAAAATAACCCCAAACAAATTAATTAATTCTAAATTATTTAATAAATTAAAAAAAATATATAATATTAATTATATTTAATTTTTAAAAATAAATAAATAAATTTCCTCCATAATTTTATATTATTATTATTTAAAACTAATAAAACTTTAAATGAACCAAATTAAACTTCCTACTGTTTATTCTAAACCTAAATACAAATATGTGCTGAAATTTCTCACAATTTCTGACCTGAACGTTCAAACCCATTCTTAACTTTTGGGTTGGAATATTTTAAAAAATAAAATAACATTATTTTCTTCTTCAAACTCTCATGGGTATCTCTTCCCTATACACTTTTCCACACCCACCATCTCACCATATTGACTAAACAAACATTCCATGGGGAGGCCCATGCATAAGTTCAATGATTTGACATGAAATTAACCCTAAATATTTGTTCTATAAACATCAAATCACAAAGACAAAATTCCAACGGCCGAGGAATCCTAGGATGCTTTTAGGGTTGAGGAGTATATACAGGAATATATATAACCATCTGTATTGTATTATATGATGTAAGAGAAGTTTAACAATAATGTTATATTTTTTATTGGGAAATGATGGAAATTTTTAAAATATTTTGATAAAAAATGTCTATATAGAGTAGCTTAAGCTGTAAGGGCTGTGGAAATGAAGTCTTACTGAACCTGAAGTCTTGGGTTCAAATCTTGGGCTATCTTTCCCACTTTGAGAGGTACTTAATAGACATGTAAATCAGAGAGTCCCGCCCAACTTACTCTCAATTTCTTTTAAACTTTCTAGCTAGATTCCGGCCAAAAATTTGACATATCCAGGCGAATTAGGTATTAATGCTAGCAAAACCGCACTGTTTGTACACGACGTCTTCTCATACGTAGGGTTTAAGCTGGAGGTGGTTGTACATGACGTTTTCTCATAAGTAGGGTTAGTAGGGTTTAGGGTTGAAGCCAGAACGGGTACAGGCTCGGTCGTATAAGAGGATTGCGAGTTTAGATGACCTGACGGGGATTTTCGAGAACACAATGCAGTGCAGTTAAGTCAATGCCTTTTCCATTTTTTATTAATATTAGTGAGTACCCACTTGTCTCAGAGCTCCAACGACCATTCACGTGTATCGAAATTTTAAAATAATTGCAGGAATATTAAGATACTGTTTAATTTTGTCCGTTTCCTGGGAATTTCCTGTACATGATTGAAGAAGGGTTATGAAAAATTAAAATATATTTTACTTTTCGGACGGTTTGGTATGATTTTGCTTATCGGCGAATTTTCAGAAATTGAAAATTTTACATTCAAATAGAATTGGTGAGCCATAGACTTTGTGCTGCAGCTATTTCTCTGGGCCTTATTATGCTGTAGAACAAATCGTAAGGAAGAAAAGACAAATAAATAAATTGGAAATTTGAACTGTTGGCTGAACATTCCACCATGCAGCCTACATTCATTCTACCTCGATAAAATGAGCTTTTTGTCGTGATTATTTAATGGATTATCATTCCCAGATGCTTTGCTGGCATTCTAGATCACATTCTTTCAACACCTCTGGTCAAATTTTGAACATTAATTAATTAAAACCTTCAGATTTAAAATACGTTTTTGCTGGAAAAACGCCATTAATTGCGATTTGAAAGTTAGGTTATTGTTATATCCACTCAGCAGATAGGACACAGGGTACCAGCCTAATTTCTGGCGACGGTTTCAATTCCCAGCATTTGTTTTTTCAGTACCAAACACTTATACCTGGCCCTCAGAATTCTTATCAACCCTTCCACACTAAGATAACTGGCCCTCAAAAATACATTTTTTTCTCCGTGAGAATTTTATCAGGCATTTGGCAAGGAAATCAACCTGCTCATAGTTTCAATTATACGAGTAAGATTCAATACTGGAGGGTATTGATTCGGTTTTTGCTGTAAAGAGTTTGGCAAAAGTACGAAGTTTCTGCACAACAGGGATACCTGTCATTTGAGATCAGTTGACCTAAGTGAAGAGAGAGAGAAAATAAATAAAATTATTAAATATTTTTAGCTCATTTTAAGTTTTTGTCTTGGAATCCCAAGTTAGGTAACATATAATTTTTGGTAATATAACTAATTTTCATATTTAGTTTTTGTTTTTATATTTGAAGTTATTCAAAAGAAATTTTTTGGTAATGTTATTCTTTTTCATTGCTTAAGAAATTTATTGTGTGTTTGTTTTTATATTTGAATATGGAACTATTCAGAATACAATTTTGGTATTAACACTATTTTTTATTGGCATAGTCTGTTTTTATTCTATTTTTTTAGTTAATTGTAATTAAAATTTGGTAGAGATTTTTAAAAATTTGAGTTTAAGTCTGTAGAATTTGAGTGTCCCCTAGGTTTTCAAGGGTGTTAAATTTATTTATGCATTTAGAAATGTATTTTAAACAGCAAAAATTCACAATATTGCTTGAAATTGTGTTACCTATTCACCTGAAAAAACTATTTAATTAAACTAAACTTTTTTTTATTAGTAGTGTTTTTTTAATACCTAAATAGATTTATAACTGTGATGGACTCCCTTTGGGGTTTGAAACCTAGACAGAATGAACACAAAACTGTGGATAATCCGGATCATACCACTGCATATTTATAACTTTTTATTCAAAATGTTTTTTAAGTGGATAAACAAATTTGGAATTATTCATATGGTTAGAAATTTCTTAACGAGAACTCTGTAATGGATTTTTAATATGAAGGTTACTCCATCCATTATCATTCTTTGGTCCATGATGATGGATGGAGTAACCATCCTAAACCTTGGAAAGATTACAAATCCATTAGACAGTTTTTCTACTGAAATCTCTAATAAAATTTAGAATAGTTTATTTTAAATACTTTCTAAATATAATAAACAAATTTAGAATTATTAAAATAAAAATAACTTAATAATCAGCTACTTCATCATTGTTAACTAATTTTTCAATAAAACACTTTATAAAATATAAATAAAAATAAAATAATTACACTACATTATTATTTTTTCCTTTTTAATTATTACATAAAAATTAAAAACTTCTAACATAGTTTAATTCTATATCAAAACTATAACATTTTTTATACTAATCTATTCCTTTAAAAGTTTTACAACTATTGTAATGTCTTTCTCATGATGAAATCTTGTGATATCTTCACATTATGAGACTTTGTTTGATGCCTATTTTTGACAATACTTCATCTTTCTAGAAACTGAAATTTCTCTAAAATTCAATAAATAAATGAAAACTTTGTTTCTGCCACCAAAATTGACCAATTTTGCTTCTGGCTCCATTTTGAATACCCTTATCAAGCCATATTACAAATCTGTAATAAATTTTTATCTGTACTATCGTATTTTGGATGAATGTGCAGCAATTATGAGGTTACACCTCATAGATTAGTGTTCAGAATAATAATTTAATAGATTATTCCATAGTGCTCTATCTACAGTTGACTTGGCTCAACTAGATTCCAAAACCTAAACAAGTGTCATGACTCCCTGGGCAGAGAGAGGGTGGCTTGAATTTATTGTACCGTTATTTGAGGCGCCTGACATGGCTGGTCTATGTGAGATTTAGTCAAAGTTTGTCGGTTGGGAGTTTCGTTCAATTTGCCCTACGTTCGATTCCCAAGCGTTTCGGTGATTGCACCCTTTTCGTCTATTTGGAAATGCCCACAACGCCCCAGGAGTCTTGTACCTGCTCAGCCGGAAATTGGGTGATATTGCCATTTTTTTAAAGAAATTTTGTCAAAGTTTAGCTGCCATGGAGGCAGAATTTAGCAGCAGAGGTCTTGATTGACTGGGGAATAATGATGAAATTAGTAGAAATTTGGTTATGCTACGTTACGTTTCTCTTATTTTCTCGGGAAACAAGCGCGTTAATTCCATTTGTTCAAGTTTCAAAGCAATCATCCACTGATCTCGAAATACTCAGTAGTTAATACGACCCAAATTCTCTGCTTTACTGTAAGTTTTAATGAGACAAGACCGTGCAGTATAGAGTCGTAGGATAGATGACTTTTGTTGCTTAGACTTTCACGTCTCTCCTGTGAGACAGCCCTACACACCTTAAAATAGACGGTGTCTTTATCATTCCCTCTCCTCATCATCTGGTTCGCGCAATTTCTTCTCAAGATGCTTCAGGATTTTATTTTGATAGGTTTCATAGAGCATCAAGATCTTAAAAAGTTGGGATTCAAGGGTCTTCTGCAAACTCTGGAATCTTTGTAAAGAAGTATTTTTAACTTGACAGAGAACAGATGGGAAGCTGTGAAAGAAATGGTCGAGTACGACAGTACATACGCTCCAAGGTTCCTCGCCTGAGATGGACTCCTCATCTGCATCAATGTTTCGTCAATGCAGTGGAACGCCTTGGAGGACGAGACAGTAAGTCTGTTTTGATCTGTGTTTAGATATTGTCTTCTTAATACCCAATATATATGTATAAAACATGGAAGATAAAAGAGTTAAACCTCCGGTTACCCTTAATAGAGATTTGGGTAAAATAGAATTTATCTTTTTCATACATAGATAGATAACATTTCTGGGATTTAATTGGGGATTTTGTGGGAGGGAAGAATGGTGTTATCTCTTATACTCAATTTAGATTCAATCAGTATAATTTCTTGAGAGTGATATGATGATAAGATGGGTAAGTGTTAATAAGCATTGTTGTATAAAAAAATATGAATGTAATGACTATTTATTTATAAATATTATTGTATTGAGTTTTCACTTTAGCCCTATGGCTAAGCTAAGAGAGAATGATTTCCTGGTAGATAAAACAGTTTACAGTATGCCAGATTTGCTGTGTTGTTAGAATAGATGTTTAGTACCCCATGAGATTTTGGTAGAGATGGAGTTATTATATGTATATATGGAGTTATTTTGACAATATAAGAAGTTCATGTTTTGCAGAGGCAACTCCAAAACTTGTTCTTCAGCTGATGAATGTCAAAGGACTTACGATCTCCCATGTCAAAAGCCATCTGCAGGTTACTTTTAATTTCGAAATGAAGTTCTATTTTTTCTTTCAGACAAGTTTGAACTCGTAGTTTAATTGGGTTTTCTCTAATTACTTCCAGATGTATCGGACTGCTAAGAACAATGAAGGAGGCAACTGTGGTAATTAATTCATGGTGCTTTCTTACTGCTTTTCATCGAACTCTCTTTTGGTCGTGCTTTATCAATACTGAAACAGTTATTTTGGACATGAGCAGAATCGGAGCTAGAGAGCCTTCCGATTGCCCAGATTCAAAAGTCCCAGAAGCAATCTAATGCAGATAGCCAGAAACGAAGTCTCACAGATGAAGATCATGGTGCAGATAATCAAGATTCCGAATTTTCAAAAACATCTACGTGCTCCTTTACAACTGGTCATAAAACTCCTCTCAAAAGGTCAGCATTAAGGAAGACTTTAATGTCATTTCTTACGAATTGTTGGTTGTGGCAATCCTTAAGAATCATGCAGACTTATAATAGTTGCTGTTTGCAAAGTTGGAATCATGTCTGGGCAAGTTGAAATTTAAATTTATTTTGCATCATGCTTCTCCTATTTCTGGTTAGCAATATTGTATATAATGTTACCGGGTGATATGATATGCATTAGACAGTTTTTATTTCAAATCTTGATGTGATAGGAAGGGTAGGTGGAACCAATATACATTTGTAAAGTTCTTTCACTTCACAGGATTGTTGGGCATCCAACCTGGTTTGTTTTGGGCAGTTATTTTGCTTGCAATTTTTTTAATAAAGACTACTGCAGAGTAAACAAAATTAGACACATTTGTCAGGGTTTTCACTTCAGAGTTTTGTAAGTAAGAGTTGTATAATGTAAATAAACATTTAATATGGTTTTGGATGTTAAATATTAGGTTAATTTTTAAATAAATATAATAAATATTAAAAACTAAAATTAAATATTACTAAAAATAATTATAATTATGAAAAAATAAAAAAATTTAACCATATTTTAACTTACTTTATATGTATATAATTCTAACTTGTCTATCCATAATTTTATTTATTTTAATTAAGCCATCAACAAGCAAGTCCTTAGAACCAGTTCAATATTGATGATATCTTAGGTTGGAATATATGGTTTTTCTTCTTCTAACTTGTCTATATCGATAATTCCATCTATTTAGATTAAGCCATTAACAAGCAACCCCTTAGAACCAGTCCAATATTGATCATAAACTATGTTTGAACCAGTCCAATATTGATGATAAAATATGTTTGAATTATATGCTTCTCCTATTTGAAAAGCCTCCTGTCAAAGTGTATATGCATATATTTTTAGATGAGGCTTCTTAAATAAGATATATGTTTGAATTATATGCTTTATTTTATTTGAGAATCTTTATTTGAATATATATATTATATGTATATATATTAAGATGAAGCTTTATATATATGGTTTTTCATTTATTATATTGTAGTTTTTAATAATATAAAGATGATTTAGATTTCACTTCTAAGGAATTTAATGAAGATAAATATTATGAAAATAGATATACTAATTTACATTTGTTTAGATTATTTGAATTTTTATTAGTCTAAATTTATTTTAATTCATGGTAAAAAAAATTCCTAAAAATGTAATTTTTTCTTCATTTTTATACTTATGTTGTAATTTTTAATAATATAAAGAAAATTTAGCTGCTTTTTTTTTAATTAGAGTAGAATAAAAATATTATGAAAAATAGATGTATTAATTTATAATGGTTTATGTTGTAAAATAAGTAATAAATTTATTTTATTATTTATGAAACTTTAAAGCTAATATATATATATATATATAATATATATTATTATTAATATATATATATATAAATTTTAAAGAATTTGCATTTCAAAGGATTTTCTTTCTTTAAATTTAATTATTCGAAATTAATATATCTAAATTAAGATGAATATATTATAAATTATTAAATATTATATATAATCTAGAGTTACCCATAATTATATAGGATGATAATAAGATAATAAGGATATTCAATAATAAAAAAGATGAATAATTAAAAAAGTAATGAAGGAAAGAGTGACCAATTTCAATCTCTTTTTTTCATATATTAACTTATATATAATAATTTCCTTTTTAACTAATATATATATAGATATATAGCTAACAAATATTTATCTTTCTGCATTAGACTTTAATAGAGAGTTAGGTTGGAGGGCACCCCTATGAAATGAAGGTTAGCAAAGAACACAGCTTAATTTTTAATAGTCTTTTTATAATCTCCAGCCTATTTCTGGTTTTTTATGTAGCACTTTGTGTTTTTTTTAAATCAGACTTCAATTTTAAAAATAACACCAACAACATTTTGTAACTATAAAACTATAAATATTTTTAATAACAATAAAACTATTTTATTAGTACAATAAAAAAATATATATTTTCTTAAACCATCAACATAAAATTTAAGATAACCAAAAATTTATTTTCATTTTTTTATTCTTATTCATTATATCAATAATTTTATAATTATATTATATTAATGCATATATATAAATACATTATAAGTCTAATATTATTAAATAATAATAATAAAATATCCATTTTTAAAGCCCACAGCTAAGTACACACCAATAATATGTACAAGACTTCTTATTTGTGAGACAAAAGACTCACCTCCACTGATATTTTAATAATTTTTAACATATATATCTTTATTTAAATAAATATTTATTTTATTATAATGGAATGAAGTGTAATTTCTACTCCATTATTAAATATTACAATATTTCACTGTTAGCTGCTGCGTGTTTTTTGGTTTGGTTTAGTAACATCTCTCTCAAGGCTAGTTGGTAAAGCACATCTTCAATAATATAAAGAAACATAATAGAAACATCTTCAATAATACACCGGGTGCATAGATTTGCAGCTGCTTCCATCATTTGTGCAGTTAGATTAGCTTTGTAATTTTGGATTTGCAAATTTAATGACTTCAAAATCACAGGCTGTGCACGGGAGAAACGGACACTTTTAGCATGGGGAGTGAAAGAAGTATTCAATGTCACGCCGATTCAGTTGAACGATATCCAAGATATCGAGATTCAAGACAAGCGGGGACTCATGGTAACTGGCCTCCATCACGTGAAAACCCAACGGATAGTTTAGTTTTACCTCGGGATCAATTCTCTACCTCTGTGACATCCAGAGGCAATTATAGCAGGACCGACCAAGAAATTAATGGATGGCGTGAGAAACAAAGTTTTTTCCAGTTTTCAGGTTATGCTAGGGAAGAGGATTCGGCAACGTATACTTTTGACAAAGAAAACTCAAACTGCATATCACAGGCAAGTTTGAAGGTAAGTGAAACAATACTTCTACTTCCAAATAGAATTAATTAATTTTATGGTGGATTGGGGTTTAATAAGTTAAGAATCTTGTCTTGAACATGAACTATGAACTATATTGGATAGTTCGAAAAGTGTTCATGAATTATCTCTAATGTGGTTTCTGTAAAAAGATTTCAACGCATAACTAAGAAGCGAAAAACTAATAAAATGAAAATTTTCAAATTTATTGACTAAAATGGTCCAACCTAATTGTCTAACCTAATTTTGTTTTGACAGGGTCATGAGGTTGAACATCTAGTTCGCCTATTGTTATTAACCCATGAACAAAGTCAAGCAATGGATAAGGTTCTGGAGCCATTGAGGGTTCCCTCTGAACTGCAATTGATGGAAAGATTATGCCCAGAAAATGTGAAATCTGAGAATGAAAAACCAGGATATGAGATGGTTGACAGTACCAATCTATCACTTAGCATTAATACTGCACATAATGAACAGAAGACATCATGTCCAAGAGAGAATGGTGTACTCTCATCAAAGTATAATAGCTTTCAAGACCTTAATGATATCAAGTTGGACTTGACGATATGAAACTGAGCACATTGTAGTTAAAAGATCAGAAGGAATATGAGGGTTCGGGGTAAGGAAGTTTTGGTCAATTCTTGTCTTTGAATTTGCATCCTTCAAAAGCTTAACACCTCATACATTTCTGTGGTGCATAGTTTTGGGTTTTACTAATAATAAATAGGTTTTGTAGCGTTTGTTAGTACAATGCTGTGAGACCAACAGGCCGGAATATATCATCCAAGTAACTTTAAATGTCAGAGCACAGAAATTCATTCGCAACACAATGTACAGATATGCACAACACAACATTATAAATATTCCTTCGCAAGGATGTATTGGAGGGCAGTATTTTTCAAATCATTGCTGGATTGCTTAAGAAATTGTCAAATATTTCTTCACAAGGATGTATTGGAGGGTAGTTTTGTTCAATTCATTGCTGGATTGCTTCAGAAATTGTCAATTCTTGATCAATAGGATCAAATCTTTTTGAAATTAGAAAAAAAAATCGCATTACAAAGATCCTTTTCCATACTTGCAAATTTCAATAGACTTAAAATTATCATACAGATTAATCTAAGTCATAAACTCCATACAAATTGGATTAAAAAAAACTACATTCAATATATCCTTCAGCATTCCAAGACTATTTTTCAGATTGGTTTTTAGATTTAAAAACGAAAAAAAGGACCAACACTGGTCTCTTATCTAGACTATGAATTATTCTGAAAGTTCACACATATTCTTAAACTGTCCATTTCAACAGAACTAAAATGATATCAAAAAATTACCTGAACTGTTCAAAGTGTTCTTCAGAGTTTGACAGCAATAACAACAAAATATCTATACCAAACTACTACTGACCGACTCAGATCAGGACCTTAAGAAAGATCTTCCAAACTGAGCGAACAACTATGAGTGAATAAAACAGAAATTTAAATCAGATTTAGATAAAGTTGATCAATCCAGGACACAGAAGGATTCATGCATTTGAGTGTCTCCACTCTTTATTCAACCTGATGTCATCGGTTTATGAAGAGAACATTGGCTTCAATGTTGAGCTCTTTGTAGATGTAAGAAATTGAAATGAAGTTAAAATTAGATTGTATGTTTTATTTTCTAAAATATTGAGTTAAAAATAATTTTTATGTTTATTCCATTCAATTCATAATCATTAAAAAGTAATATAAATGCGATTTCTTTTATATTAAATAATTTTAATAGTCAGTTCAGGGTAATTATTGAAGTCCCTTTTCAGGTGTGCCTTCCATTTATAAAAATGAGCATCCTTTAAAAAAAAAAATATGATCCCCATTTTCTGTGAGGAGGGTTATTTTCACGAGTATTATCCAAATAATCTCTTAGCATTTCTAACCAGCCATATGCCCTAAGCTAAAGCTATTATAATAGGAAGAAATGTGATTTTTTTTTTTTTTTTTTTTTGCTTTCTCTACTAGGATCTGAAGCATTTTTCTATTGACACTCCGGTATTTTTTTTTTAATCAGTAAAGTTACCCATTTCATGCTAAACTTGTTTTGTGGAGGAATAAGAGATAGAATAATTGAATTATTGTTTCCTCCAGCTTTTTTAGCTAAAGGCATCTACTAGGTCCATATATATTTTCCTTATGCAAGACCTTCCCAATAAGAGCCTTATTCATTAAGGATAACAATATAAATACTCTATCTTTTAATCCATACTTGATTTTGAATTATTGTTTCCACCACCATTGAATTTCTTCAAGCTTCCTAGTGGTAAATATAGCTCTAAAATAGTAACTCCATAATATTGACACGTTATAGGTACTCCTACATAGCTCTAAAATAGTAACCTCCCATAATATTGACAGGTTATCGATACTCCTAGAGGATCTCTCATTCCATTTTCCAATTGTAGCAAGTCCAATATATGT
>APFE030189062.1:161543-179687 GCA_000404065.3 Pinus taeda
CCATATTTTAACTTACTTTATATGTATATAATTCTAACTTGTCTATCCATAATTTTATTTATTTTAATTAAGCCATCAACAAGCAAGTCCTTAGAACCAGTTCAATATTGATGATATCTTAGGTTGGAATATATGGTTTTTCTTCTTCTAACTTGTCTATATCGATAATTCCATCTATTTAGATTAAGCCATTAACAAGCAACCCCTTAGAACCAGTCCAATATTGATCATAAACTATGTTTGAACCAGTCCAATATTGATGATAAAATATGTTTGAATTATATGCTTCTCCTATTTGAAAAGCCTCCTGTCAAAGTGTATATGCATATATTTTTAGATGAGGCTTCTTAAATAAGATATATGTTTGAATTATATGCTTTATTTTATTTGAGAATCTTTATTTGAATATATATATTATATGTATATATATTAAGATGAAGCTTTATATATATGGTTTTTCATTTATTATATTGTAGTTTTTAATAATATAAAGATGATTTAGATTTCACTTCTAAGGAATTTAATGAAGATAAATATTATGAAAATAGATATACTAATTTACATTTGTTTAGATTATTTGAATTTTTATTAGTCTAAATTTATTTTAATTCATGGTAAAAAAAATTCCTAAAAATGTAATTTTTTCTTCATTTTTATACTTATGTTGTAATTTTTAATAATATAAAGAAAATTTAGCTGCTTTTTTTTTAATTAGAGTAGAATAAAAATATTATGAAAAATAGATGTATTAATTTATAATGGTTTATGTTGTAAAATAAGTATTTTAAATTTTTTTATTATTTATTGAACTTTAAGATCTATTTATATATATATATATATATATATATTATTTATATATTTTAAATATAATTTTAAAATTGCATCCAAGATTTTCTTTCTTTAAATTTTTAATATATCTGGAAATTAAATATATTCAAATTAAGTGAATATATATATAATTTTAAATATTATATATATCTAGATCCCATAAGGTATATAGTGATGAATATAAGATAATAAGGATATCATAATAAAAAAGATGATAATTAAAAATTTATGGAGGGAAAGGTGACCATTTCAATCTCTTTTTCATTTATTATAACTTATATATAATAATTTCTTTTTTAACTAATATATATATAGATATATAGCTAACAAATATTTATCTTTCTGCATTAGACTTTAATAGAGAGTTAGGTTGGAGGGCACCCCTATGAAATGAAGGTTAGCAAAGAACACAGCTTAATTTTTAATAGTCTTTTTATAATCTCCAGCCTATTTCTGGTTTTTTATGTACACTTTTGTTTTTTTTTAATCAGACTTCAATTTAAAATAACACCCCACATTTTGTAACTATACAACTATAAATTTTTTTATAACAATATTACTATTTTATTGTACCAATAAATTACAATATATATTTTTTTAAACCCATCAAAACATAAATTTAAATAACCAATATTTTTTTTCATTTTTATTCTATCTCATTATATTCAATATTTTATTTATAATTAAATTTAATGATTATATATAAAGAATTTATAGAGTTTAATATTATTATTAATAAAATAAATCATCATTTTTTTTACAGTCAAGCTAAGTCAGACACCATAATAGTTACAGACTTCTTATTTGTGAGACAAAAGACTCACCTCCACTGATATTTTAATAATTTTTAACATATATATCTTTATTTAAATAAATATTTATTTTATTATAATGGAATGAAGTGTAATTTCTACTCCATTATTAAATATTACAATATTTCACTGTTAGCTGCTGCGTGTTTTTTGGTTTGGTTTAGTAACATCTCTCTCAAGGCTAGTTGGTAAAGCACATCTTCAATAATATAAAGAAACATAATAGAAACATCTTCAATAATACACCGGGTGCATAGATTTGCAGCTGCTTCCATCATTTGTGCAGTTAGATTAGCTTTGTAATTTTGGATTTGCAAATTTAATGACTTCAAAATCACAGGCTGTGCACGGGAGAAACGGACACTTTTAGCATGGGGAGTGAAAGAAGTATTCAATGTCACGCCGATTCAGTTGAACGATATCCAAGATATCGAGATTCAAGACAAGCGGGGACTCATGGTAACTGGCCTCCATCACGTGAAAACCCAACGGATAGTTTAGTTTTACCTCGGGATCAATTCTCTACCTCTGTGACATCCAGAGGCAATTATAGCAGGACCGACCAAGAAATTAATGGATGGCGTGAGAAACAAAGTTTTTTCCAGTTTTCAGGTTATGCTAGGGAAGAGGATTCGGCAACGTATACTTTTGACAAAGAAAACTCAAACTGCATATCACAGGCAAGTTTGAAGGTAAGTGAAACAATACTTCTACTTCCAAATAGAATTAATTAATTTTATGGTGGATTGGGGTTTAATAAGTTAAGAATCTTGTCTTGAACATGAACTATGAACTATATTGGATAGTTCGAAAAGTGTTCATGAATTATCTCTAATGTGGTTTCTGTAAAAAGATTTCAACGCATAACTAAGAAGCGAAAAACTAATAAAATGAAAATTTTCAAATTTATTGACTAAAATGGTCCAACCTAATTGTCTAACCTAATTTTGTTTTGACAGGGTCATGAGGTTGAACATCTAGTTCGCCTATTGTTATTAACCCATGAACAAAGTCAAGCAATGGATAAGGTTCTGGAGCCATTGAGGGTTCCCTCTGAACTGCAATTGATGGAAAGATTATGCCCAGAAAATGTGAAATCTGAGAATGAAAAACCAGGATATGAGATGGTTGACAGTACCAATCTATCACTTAGCATTAATACTGCACATAATGAACAGAAGACATCATGTCCAAGAGAGAATGGTGTACTCTCATCAAAGTATAATAGCTTTCAAGACCTTAATGATATCAAGTTGGACTTGACGATATGAAACTGAGCACATTGTAGTTAAAAGATCAGAAGGAATATGAGGGTTCGGGGTAAGGAAGTTTTGGTCAATTCTTGTCTTTGAATTTGCATCCTTCAAAAGCTTAACACCTCATACATTTCTGTGGTGCATAGTTTTGGGTTTTACTAATAATAAATAGGTTTTGTAGCGTTTGTTAGTACAATGCTGTGAGACCAACAGGCCGGAATATATCATCCAAGTAACTTTAAATGTCAGAGCACAGAAATTCATTCGCAACACAATGTACAGATATGCACAACACAACATTATAAATATTCCTTCGCAAGGATGTATTGGAGGGCAGTATTTTTCAAATCATTGCTGGATTGCTTAAGAAATTGTCAAATATTTCTTCACAAGGATGTATTGGAGGGTAGTTTTGTTCAATTCATTGCTGGATTGCTTCAGAAATTGTCAATTCTTGATCAATAGGATCAAATCTTTTTGAAATTAGAAAAAAAAATCGCATTACAAAGATCCTTTTCCATACTTGCAAATTTCAATAGACTTAAAATTATCATACAGATTAATCTAAGTCATAAACTCCATACAAATTGGATTAAAAAAAACTACATTCAATATATCCTTCAGCATTCCAAGACTATTTTTCAGATTGGTTTTTAGATTTAAAAACGAAAAAAAGGACCAACACTGGTCTCTTATCTAGACTATGAATTATTCTGAAAGTTCACACATATTCTTAAACTGTCCATTTCAACAGAACTAAAATGATATCAAAAAATTACCTGAACTGTTCAAAGTGTTCTTCAGAGTTTGACAGCAATAACAACAAAATATCTATACCAAACTACTACTGACCGACTCAGATCAGGACCTTAAGAAAGATCTTCCAAACTGAGCGAACAACTATGAGTGAATAAAACAGAAATTTAAATCAGATTTAGATAAAGTTGATCAATCCAGGACACAGAAGGATTCATGCATTTGAGTGTCTCCACTCTTTATTCAACCTGATGTCATCGGTTTATGAAGAGAACATTGGCTTCAATGTTGAGCTCTTTGTAGATGTAAGAAATTGAAATGAAGTTAAAATTAGATTGTATGTTTTATTTTCTAAAATATTGAGTTAAAAATAATTTTTATGTTTATTCCATTCAATTCATAATCATTAAAAAGTAATATAAATGCGATTTCTTTTATATTAAATAATTTTAATAGTCAGTTCAGGGTAATTATTGAAGTCCCTTTTCAGGTGTGCCTTCCATTTATAAAAATGAGCATCCTTTAAAAAAAAAAATATGATCCCCATTTTCTGTGAGGAGGGTTATTTTCACGAGTATTATCCAAATAATCTCTTAGCATTTCTAACCAGCCATATGCCCTAAGCTAAAGCTATTATAATAGGAAGAAATGTGATTTTTTTTTTTTTTTTTTCTTGCTTTCTCTACTAGGATCTGAAGCATTTTTCTATTGACACTCCGGTATTTTTTTTTTAATCAGTAAAGTTACCCATTTCATGCTAAACTTGTTTTGTGGAGGAATAAGAGATAGAATAATTGAATTATTGTTTCCTCCAGCTTTTTTAGCTAAAGGCATCTACTAGGTCCATATATATTTTCCTTATGCAAGACCTTCCCAATAAGAGCCTTATTCATTAAGGATAACAATATAAATACTCTATCTTTTAATCCATACTTGATTTTGAATTATTGTTTCCACCACCATTGAATTTCTTCAAGCTTCCTAGTGGTAAATATAGCTCTAAAATAGTAACTCCATAATATTGACACGTTATAGGTACTCCTACATAGCTCTAAAATAGTAACCTCCCATAATATTGACAGGTTATCGATACTCCTAGAGGATCTCTCATTCCATTTTCCAATTGTAGCAAGTCCAATATATGTATGAGGGTTATAACTAGACTCCATAGCCCCTTATTAAACATAAGCTTCCACAAACTCATGGTTGCTAGAGCCTTCCTAAAAGTGATGGATATTCTTAATCCCCCAACCACTTACGTATTTTGTATTTGCAATGATTCATCATTGTACCAATGGAATACCCTCTCTTTTTCTTCCCAACTCTAAGAATCACTAATTGGTCTTTCCATTTTTTTCCAAAATCCCTTTGGACATAAAAGGCCAAGGCATGCTAATAATTGGAATTGTCTTTAGAGTTGATTTGACCATGATAAATCCCTCGCCCCTATTTAATTATTTGTTACATCATATATTAATTATCATTTATACTTTGGCTATTAATTAACCATTTCTAATCTTTAATCCCATAGTCATTGGGTTTAAGATAGAAACCCAAATATTTCAACCCTATTTAGAAGTCTTAGAAATAAAATAGTAGTAGCATAACCTTGGCTTGGTCATTGTCTACCACATTTGAGAAAATAGAAGATTTATTTGCACTTCTTTCCTTATGCACCAAACTCAAAATCCATGCATTGGTTTCGTGTTCTAGGTTTGTTCATCTTAATCCATTTTCATCATTCTATTTCATTCTTTCCTTATGTACCATTGTGAGAATTTATGCATTGATTTTGTGTTTTAGGACTCACATTGGATCTATTCTTTGCATTTTGCATAAAGAACCTCTTGTAGCGGCTACAACCACCCTCCAAAAATTTTCCCATGCTTAGTTTTGGAGCCTCCCTTCTGAAATCACAGTAGCTTATCTCGCACTTATCTAGGTACTTGTGCTTTGATTGTGCCTCATCCTTTGCATCATGGCTTGCTTATGCTTACTTGATTTACTATCTAACCCACAAGTCGATCTCATGACTTGGTTCCCACCTAGTTCCGCACTTGTCTTAGAGAACTACTCAATCCTTGAGAGCAACTAGCCTTTCTCGCGAGAATTGCACAGTCCAAGCTCACAATGAGCCTTGAGGTGAAGAATTGTGCAGGGCGAGTTGAAAGTCAAGCTTTAACCAAGAAATTGCACAAAGCATGAGAGGCAGCCTTGAGCCACTCAGTGCAGAAATTGCACATAAGCCTCTTTCTCAGAAGCTGCTTAGTGCATGAGTGAGTGAGTTGCCGAGTCCTTAGAGCTACGCAATATCTCTAGGCAATGCATGGTGTCTTTTCCCGAAAAATAAAAATGAAAAAAGTGAAAAAAGCATCCCTAAAAAATAGGAATATTTTTTGAGTAGTCCGAAGAAGGTACTTGAGTTATTTTGGAAATTGCCACCAAGCGTCACTTTTTTCTTGGTTTTTGGCCTTTAGATCATAAACCCTAAATCAACTAAATCTATCTAATTGATGCTGTGAGAGCTCATTTTCACATTCGATCTTGGAGCTCTGGCATTCCTGAGGAGATCAAGGAACCTTCGGTGCGATCATTGTCACTTTCTCACATAAGTTTTGCTTTTCTAGTCATTTGTCATTTCTTCTGTCGTTTTCGCTCGTTTAGCCTATGAGAGTGTTGTTTCACTTGTTTTGTTGAATGACTGTTGGCGTTTTCACTTGTTTCATATCGTATAAGTATTGTTTCAAGTTTTGCATTGCCTTTCCTAAGTGTAGCATGCATTGCCCTATTGTTTCACTTGTTTTCTTGAATGACTACTCGCATTTTAACTTATTTTATCTTGTAGAAGTGTTGTTTCAAGTTTTGCATTTCCTTTCCTAAGTGTAGCATGCATTACCTTAAGAAAGATCTTTCAAACTGAGTGAAAAACTATGAGTGAATTAAACAGAAATTTAAATCAGATCTAGATAAAGCTCATCAATCCATGATAAAGAAGGATTCACTCATTTGACTTTCTCAACTCTTTGTTCAAGATGCTGTCATCTATTTATGAAGAGAGCATTGGCTTCAATATTGAACTCTTTGTAGATGTAAGAAATTGAAATGAAGTTAAAGTTTGATTGTATGTTTTATTTTCTAAAATATTAAGTTAAAAATATATTTTATATTTTATATGTTTTTTCCATTCAATTGATACTCATTATAAAGTAATATAAATGCGATTTCTTTTATATTAAATAATTCTAATAGTTCAACATAATTATTAAAGTCACTTTTTGGGTGTGCCTTCAATTTATAAAAATAAGCACCATTAAAAAAATATGATCCCCATTTTCTATGGCGAGTGTTATTTTTACGAGTATTATCCAAATAATCTCCTAGCGTTTCTAACCAGCCATAGGCCCCAAGCTAAAGATATTATAATAGGAAGAACTGTGAACTCTTTTATTTTTTTCTTTCTCTACAAGGAACTCTTTTATTTTTTTCTTTCTCTACTAAGATGTGAAGCCTTTTGTTATTGGCACTCCTCGTAACTTCTTTTTTTTAATCAATAAAGTTACCCATTTCATGGTAAACTTGTTTCGTGGAGGAATAAGAGATGAACAAATGAATTATTGTTTCCTCCATCTATTCTAGCTAGAGGCATCTACTAGGCCCATGCATATATTCCTTATGCAAGACCTCCCCAATAAGAGCCTTATTCATTAAGGATAACAATATAAATATTCTGTCTTCTAATCCATACTTGATCTTGAATTATTGTTTCCATGACCAATGAATTTCTTCAAGCTTCCTAGTGGTAAATATAGCTCTAAACTAGTAACTTCCCATAATATTGACATGTTATAGGTACTCCTCCATAGCTCTAAAATAGTAACCTCCCATAATATTGATAGGTTATAAATACTCCTCTTCCATTTTTCAATTGTAGTAGGTTCAATATATGTATGAGGGTTATAACTAGACTCCGTAGCCCCTTATTAGATATAAGCTTCCACAAACTTGTGGTTTCTAGAGCCTTCCTAAAAGTGATGGATATTCTTAATCCCCCAACCACTTAGGTATTTTGTATTTGCAATGGTTCATCATTGTACCAATGGAATACCCTCTCTTTTTCTTCCCAACTCTAAGAATCAAGAATTGGTATTTCTAATTTTTTCTAAAATCCCTTTGGACATAAAAGGCCAAGGCATGTTAATATTTGGAATTGTCTTTAGAGTTGATTTTACAATGATAAGTCACTCACCCCTATTTAATTATTTGTTACATCATAGATCAGTTATCATTTATACTTTGGCTATTAATTAACCATTTCTAATCATTAATCCCATAGTCGTTGGGTTTAAGAAAGAAACCCAAATATTTAAACCCTATTTAGAAGTGTTGGAAAGAAAATAGTAGTAGCATAACCTTGGCTTGGTCATTGTCTACCACATTTGAGAAAATAGAAGATTTATTTGCACTTCTTTCCTTATGCACCAAACTCAAAATCCATGCATTGAGTTTGTGTTATAGGTTTGTTCGTCTTATTCCATTTTCATCATTTTATTTCATTCTTTCCTTATGTACCATAGTGAGAATTTATGCATTGATTTTGTGTTTTAGGACTCACATTGGATCTATTCTTTTCATTTTGCATAAAGAACCTGTTGTAGTGGCTACAACCACCCTCCAAAATTTTTCCCATGCTTCGTTTTGGAGCCTCCCTTCTAAAATAACAATAGCTTATCTTGCACTTATCCAGGTACTTGTGCTTTCACCGTGCCTCATCCTTTGCATCATAGCTTGCATATGCTTACTTGATTTACTGTCTAACCCACAAGTTGATCTCTTGACCTGGTTCCCACCTAGTTCCAGGGTTGCCTTTGAGAACTATGCAATCCTGAGGGCAACCAGCCTTGCTCCCGGGAATTGCGTAGTCCAAGCTAACAGTGAGCCTTGAGGTCAAGAATTGTGCAGAGCGAGTTGAAAGTCAACCTTTAGCCAGGAAATTGCACAAAGCATGAGAGGCAACCCAAAGCCACTCAGCCCATAAATTGTGCATAAGCCTCTTGCTTAGAAGCTGCTCACTGCATGAGCCAGTGAGTTGCCTAATGCTTATTAGAATTGCGCAATCTCTCTAGGCAATGCATGACATCTTTTCTCGAAAAATAAAAATTAAAAAATTAAAAAAAGCATCTCTAAAAAATAGGAATCTATTTTTAGTAGTCCAAAGGAGGCACTTGAGTTATTTTGGAAATTGTCACCAAGTGTTACTTTTTCCTTAATTTTTGGCCTCCACAACATAAACCCTAAATTGACTAAATCTATTTAATCGACGACCTCATAGCTCATTTTCACATTCGATATTGGAGCTCTGGCATTCCTAAGGAGATCAAGGAACCTTCGGTGTGATCAATGTCACTTTTCCAGGTAAGTTTTGATTTTCTAGCCGTTTGTCATTTTTCCTGTTTCTTTTGCTCGTTTAGCTTATGAGAGTGTTGTTTCACTTGTTTTTTTGAACGGCTGCTGGTGTTTTAACTTGTTTTATCTTGTAAAAGTGTTGTTTCAAGTTTTGCTTTGCCATTCCTAAGTGCAACATGCATTACCTCGTTGTTTCACTAGTTTTGTTGAACGACTGCTAGTGTTTTAACTTATTTTATCTTGTAGAAGTGTTGTTTCAAGTTTTGAATTTCCTTTCCTAAGTGTAGCATGCATTACCTTAAGAAATATCTTTCAAACTGAGTGAAAAACTATGAGTGAATAAGACAGAAATTTAAATCAGATTTAGATAAAGTTAATCGATCGAGGACAAAGAAGGATTCATGCATTTGACTCTCTTAACCCTTTGTTCAAGTTGATATCAACTATTTATGAAGAGAGCACTAGCTTCAATGTTGAGCTCTTTGTAGATGTAAGAAATGGAAATGAAGTTAAAATTTGATTGTATGTTTTACTTTCTAAAATATTGAGTTGAAAATAAATTTTATATTTTATATGTTTTTTCCATTCTATTGATACTCATTAAAGTAATATAAATGTGATTTCTTTTATATTAAATAATTTTAATAGTTCAACATAATTATTAAAGTCCCTTTTTAGGTGTGCCTTCAATTTATCAAAATGAGCATCACTAAAAAAAATATGATCCCCATTTTCTATGGGGAGCGTTACTTTTCACTAGTATTATCCACATAATCTCCTAGCATTTCTAACGTGCAATATGCCCCAAGCTAAAGCTATTATAATAGGAAGAGGTGTGAACTCTTTATTTTTTTCTTTCTCTACGAGGAACTCTTTTATTTTTTGCTTTCTCTACCAGGAACTCTTTTATTTTTTCCTTTCTATACTAGGATGTGAAGCCTTTTGCTATTGACACTCCTCACAGCTTCTTTTTTTTAATCAGTAAAGTTACCCATTTCATGTTAAACGTGTTTTTTGGAGGAATAAGAGATGAACAAATGAATTATTGTTTCCTCCATATTTTTTAGCTAGAGGCATCTACTAGGCCCGTGCATATTTTACTTATGCAAGACCTCCCCAATAAGAGCCTTATTCATTAAGGATAACAATATAAATATTCTATCTTCTAATCCATACTTGATCTTGAATTGTTGTTGCCACCACCATTGAATTTCTTCAAGCTTCCTAATGGTAAATATAGCTCTAAAATAATAACCTCCCATCATATTGACATGGTATAGGTACTCCTACATAGCTCTAAAATAGTAACCTCCCATAATATTGATAGGTTATAGATACTCCTAGAGAATCTTTCATTCCATTTTTCAATTGTAGTAGGTTCAATATATGTATGAGGGTTGTAACTAGACTCCATAGCCCCTTATTAGATATAAGCTTCCACAAACTCGTGGTTTCTAGAGCCTTCCTAAAAGTTATGGATATTCTTAATCCTCCAACCACTTAGGTGTTTTGTATTTGCAATGGTTCATCATTTTACCAATGGAATACCCTCTCTTTTTCTTCCCAACTCTAAGAATCAAGAATTGGTATTTCTACCTTTTTCTAAAATCCCTTTGGACATAAAAGGCCAAGGCATGCTAATATTTGGAATTGTCTTTAGAGTTGATTTTACCATGATAAATCCCTCACCCATATTTAATTATTTGTTACATCATAGATTAATTATCATTTATACTTTGGCTATTAATTAACCATTTCTAATCATTAATCCCATAGTCATTGGGTTTAAGATAGAAACCAAAATATTTAAACCCTATTTCGAAGTGTTGGAAAGAAAATTGTAGTAGCATAACCTTGGCTTGGCCATTGTCTACCACATTTGAGAAAATAGAATATTTATTTGCACTTCCTTCCTTATGCACCAAACTCAAAATCCATGCATTGAGTTTGTGTTCTAGGTTTGTTCGTCTTATTCCATTTTCATCATTCTATTTCATTCTTTCCTTATGTACCTTAGTGAGAATTTATGCATTGATTTTGTGTTTTAGGACTCACATTGGATCTATTCTTTTCATTTTGCATAAAGAACTTGTTGTAGCAGCTACAACCACCCTCCAAAATTTTTCCCATGCTTCGTTTTGGAGCCTCCCTTATAAAATAACAATAGCTTATCTCACACTTATCGAGGTACTTGTGCTTTCACTGTGCCTCATCTTTTGCATCATAGATTTTGTATGCTTACTTGATTTACTATCTAACCCACAAGCTGATCTCTTGACCTAGTTCCCATCTAGTTCCGGGCTTTCCTTTGAGAACTATGCAATCCTTGAGGGCAACCGGCCTTGTTCTGAGGAATTGTGTAGTCCAAGCTGACAGTGAGCCTTGAGGTCAAGAATTGTGCAGGGCCAGTTGAAAGTAAATCTTTAGCCAGGAAATTGCACAAAGAATGAGAGGCAACCCAGAGCCACTCAGCCCATAAATTGTGCATAAGCCTCTTGCTTAGAAGCTGCTCAGTGCATGAGCCAGTGAGTTGCCCAATCCTTATCAGAACTGTGCAATCTCTTTAGGCAATGCATGACATCTTTTCCCGAAAAAGAAAAATGAAAAAAGTGAAAAAAGCATCTCTAAAAAAATAGGAATCTATTTTTAGTAGTCCGAAGGAGGCACTTGAGTTATTTTGGAAATTGTCACCAAGTGTTGCTTTTTCCTTAATTTTTGGTCTTCACACCATAAACCCTATATTGACTAAATCTATTTAATCGATGATGTGAGAGCTCATTTTCACATTCGATATTGGAGATATGGCATTCCTGAGGAGATTAAGGAACCTTCGGTGCGATCGTTGTCACTTTTCCACGTAAGTTCTAATTTTCTAGCCGTTTGTCGTTTTTTCTGTCGCTTTCACTCGTTTAGCTTATGAGAGTGTTGTTTCACTTGTTTTTTTGAACAACTACTAGTGTTTTAACTTGTTTTATCTTGTAGAAGTGTTATTTCAAGTTTTTCATTGTCGTTCCTAAGTGTAGCATGCATTGCCCCATTGTTTCACCAGTTTTGTTGAATGACTGCTGGTGTTTTAACTTATTTTATCTTGTAGAAGTATTGTTTCAACTTTTGAATTTCCTTTCCTAAGTGTAGCATGCATTACCTTAAGAATATCTTTCAAACTGAGCAAAAAACTATGAGTGAATAAAACAAAAATTTAAATCAAATTTAGATAAAGTTGATCAATCCAAGACAAAGAAGGATTCATGCATTTGACTCTCTCAACTCTTTGATCAAGTTGATGTCAACTATTTATGAAGAGAGAATTGGCTTGAATGTTGAGCTCTTTGTAGATGTAAGGAATTGAAATGAAGTTAAAATTTGATTGTATGTTTTATTTTCTAAAATATTGAGTTGAAAATAAATTTTATATTTTATATGTTTTTTCCATTCAATTGATACTCATTAAAGTAATATAAATGTGATTTCTTTTATATTAAATAATTTTAATAGTTCAACATAATTATTCAAGTCCTTTTTTTGGTGTGCTTTCAATTTATCAAAATTAGCATCATTAAAAAAATATGATCCCCATTTTATGTGGGGAGTGTTATTTTTCACGAGTATTATCCAAATAATCTCCTATCATTTCGAATGTGCCATAGGCCCCAAGCTAAAGCTATTATAATAGGAAGAACTATGAACTCTTTATTTTTTGCTTTCTCTAGGGGGAACTCTTTTATTTTTTGCTTTCTCTACCAGGAACTCTTTTATTTTTTTCTGTCTCTACTAGGATGTGAAGCCTTTTGCTATTGACACTCCTCGCAACTTCTTTTTTTTAATCAGTAAAGTTACCCATTACATGTTGAACTTGTTTTGTGGAGGAATAAGAGATGAAAAAATGAATTATTGTTTCCTCCATCCTTTTTAGCTAGAGGCATCTACTAGGCCCATGCATATTTTCCTTATGCAAGACCTCCCCAATAAGAGCCTTATTCATTAAGGATAAAAATATAAATATTCTATCTTCTAATCCATACTTGATCTTGAATTGTTGTTTCCGCCGCCATTGAATTTCTTCAAGGTTCCTAGTGGTAAATATAGCTCTGAAATAATAACTTCCCATAATATTGACATGTTATAGGTACTCCTACATAGCTCTAAAATAGTAACCTCCCATAATATTAACAGGTTATAGATACTCCTAGAGAATCTTTCATTCCATTTTTCAATTGTAGTAGGTTCAATATATGTCTGTGGGTTATAGCTAGACTCCATAGCCCCTTATTAGATATAAGCTTCCACAAACTCGTGGGTTCTAGAGCCTTCCTAAAAGTGATGGATATTCTTAATCCCCCAACCACTTAGGTATTTTGTATTTGCAATGGTTCATCATTGTACCAATAGAATACCCTCTCTTTTTCTTCCCAACTCTAAGAATCAAGAATTGGTCTTTCTAATTTTTTCCAAAATCCCTTTGGACATAAAAGACCAAGGCATGCTAATAATGGGAATTGTATTTAGAGTTGATTTGACCATGTTAAATCCCTCAACCCTATTTAATTATTTGTTACATCATAGATTCATTACCATTTATACTTTGGCTATTAATTAACCATTTCTAATCATTAATCCCATAGTCATTGGGTTTAAGATAGAAACCCAAATATTTAAACCCTATTTAGAAGTGTTGGAAAGAAAATAGTAGTAGCATAACCTTGTCTTGGTCATTGTCTACCACATTTGAGAAAATAGAAGATTTATTTGCACTTCTTTCCTTATGTACCAAACTCAAAATCCATGCATTGAGTTTGTGTTCTAGGTTTGTTCATCTTAATCCATTTTCATAATTCTATTTCATTCTTTCCTTATGTACCATAGTGAGAATTGATGCATTTATTTTGTGTTTTAGGACTAACATTGGATCTATTCTTTGCATTTTGCATAAAGAACCTGTTGTAGCGGCTACAACCACCCTCCAAAAGTTTTCCCATGCTTCGTTTTGGAGCCTCCCTTCTAAAATCACAACAACTTATCTCGCACTTATCCAGGTACTTGTGCTTTTATTGTGCCTCATCCTTTGCATCATGGATTGCATATGCTTACTTGATTTACTGTGTAACTCACAAGCCGATCTCTTGACTTGGTTCCCACCTAGTTTTTGGCTTAACTTAGATAACTATGCAATCCTTAAGGGCAACCAACCTTGCTCCCGTGAATTGCGTAGTCTAAGTTGACAGTGAGCCTTGAGGTCAAGAATTGTGCAGGTCCAGTTGATAGTCAACCTTTAGCCAGGAAATTGCACAAAGCATGAGAGGCAGCCCAAAGCCACTCAGCCCAAAAATTGCACATAAGCCTCTTGCTCAGAAGCTACTTAGTGCATGAGCTGTGAGTTGTCCAGTCCTTCTTAGAACTGCGTAACCTCTCTAGGCAATCCATGGCATCTTTTCTCGAAAAAGAAAAACAAAAAAAGAAAAAAAACATCCCTAAAAAATAGGAATCTATTTTCAGTATTCCGAAGTAGGCACTTGAGTTATTTTGGAAATTTACGCCAAGTATCGCTTTTTCCTTGATTTTTTGCCTTCACATCATAAACCCTAAATCAACTAAATATATTTAATCGATGCTGCGAGAGCTCATTTTCACATTCAATCTTGGAGCTTTGGCATTCCTGAGGAGATCAAGGAACCTTTAGTGTGATCATTGTCACTTTTTCAGGTAAGTTTTGCTTTTCTAATCCTTTGTCATTTTTTCTGTCGCTTTCGCTCATTTAGGTTATGAGTGTGTCATTTCACTTGTTTTGTTGAATCACTGCAGGTGTTTTAACTTGTTTTATCTTGTAGAAGTGTTGTTTTAATTTTTGCATTGCCTTTCCTAAGTGTAGCATGCATTGTGTCATTTTTGCACAAACAATCGTCGTTGCGGTGACTCTCTCCTCATACTTCATTTTCTTTCAGTTTGATTGATTCATGCTTACTTACATGCATCATCACTTAGTCAAATCTTTACTAAACTACACACCATCATTTAGATATGCTTGATTTCTAATCTTAAAATGAGATCTTAGACTAATATTAAGGTATTACAGACTCATGTGCATGGATTTGCCTATATTACTTAGTGCAATGGATCGATAAGATTGCAAATAATATGGACAATAAGTAGTTAGAGAAACATAATAGAAAAACACACATAACACAACAAGTTTAATGTGGAGTTCACCCAAAACTCTTGGGCTACGTCTCCTGGTCCAGCCTTTAGTGGTGACCTCTCTATTATGTCTTCAAGAGTAGAGTTTTAGAAAAGTGAGCTCAATTTGAGTCTCAACGCAATAGATACAAAACAACAGGAGTTTACTTGAATCCCACAAGTCTCTCTGAGTACACATACTCTCCCTCTCACTCTCTGTCTCGGCACTGCTTGCCTCTGTCTCTGGCATTCAGTGGCTTTTAAGCCAATCAGCGTTGTTTGTTGTTTCCTCTTCTGGGCTCTCTGGCTCCTGGCCTCTGTCCGCTCAAATCCCCTTTGAGCATTAAGAAATCATTACTAAACTTCTTCAGAGGTTGTGGCCACCTGTTCTGCAACGGAAGGGACCATCAACGCCTTTGAAATTCCCAAAATAGTCGTTCTTTGTTTACATAGAGAAATACACTAAAACACTGTAAAAATCCACCCAAACATCTTTTATCGGATCTGAAATATTATCAATTCCACCCTGTAATCCTTTCGGATCCATCTTTATGTGCTATCGCAAGTGATCATTGATCCAACAATTATTATTGATTTCAGGTGGCTTACGCGCATGGAGATTACCTGCCCAAAAAGGGTGGTTTTCTTTGTCCAGCGCCTGGTCACGTGGCGGCTAGTGTATGGGCTAAGGCGAAGCCCATCCAATACTGCTTACTGCCTAAGCCCCGCCCGAAATCCTACTCGTTACGGAACTCAAAATATCTTTCGCTGCATGTATAAACCCTTTCGGGTCCATTTTATTGCCTAATTCGCATTTCCTTTATTTTTCGTTTATTTAACGAAAACACAAATTTACATTGAAAAAATCCCTTTTACGAAACTCAAAATATATTAAATTCCATTCATAACCCCGTCGGGTCCAACTATCGCAAGTCGCAAGTATATCGGCCCCACTCCTTTGTATTGCTCTGATTCGATAATGTGATGCGATATATCGCAATCGCATATTGCATAGTCCCTGGGCCATTGGTAAGCACTCCTTTCTATTTTTCCGATGTGATATTGTGAGTTAACCTAGGCCATCGATCTGTGCGCTTGATCGATGGTCCTCGTTGACTTGCATTGATCGCTATCGCAATTGTCATATGGCTGCCTTCGATAACCTCCGCTTACCACCACCGATTGCGATATGCCGATTGGATCTGGACCGTTGATCGGCCAGGTCCGACGACTCCTATGCATCGTTGTTCAAGCCTATGATAGCTTTGTTTTTCATTATTTCTTCATGTTTTTCAGGCCTGATAGTGTAATCTTCCATTTTTAAAGTTCATCCTTTCTGATTGTTTTTTATTTTTGAAGACTTAGAGGGTATTTTGGATCCATTTTGGATCACGCCTTCCCACTGAAAAAGCTTTTGGACCACCAAAAGTTGGTTTTTAAGCATCGATCAAGTGAGGATACAACTTCCTCACTTTTCCAATATCTGTCCATCTTGCACTACTTGGCTTTGAACCTTTGAGCCTGATTCTCAAGTACTCAACATCCCCTTTGCACATAGTTCTCACCTTCCTGTCTAGAACTGTGGCTTCCTACAACTCATTCAGGTATTCAGGCAACAGATCATTAATAGAAGGCAACTGACTTTGCTCTTTGAGATCTTCAATCAATGAAGGTTCATATACTTTCAAGTTCTCTACATTAAAGGCTGAATAGATGTGCATATAAGCTGGAAAATCAAGGTGAAAAGCGTTTTCACCAATTTTCTCAAGTATCTTGAAAGGCCCTTACCTTATTGGCTTCAGCTTCTTATGTTCACCTTGCATTCTATCTTTACTGATGTAAAGCTAGACTTGATCACCAACATGGAATCTATGCTCAATTCGATGCTTGTCATGCCTTGCCTTACACTTGGACTCGCTTCTTTCCAGCTGTTCTTGCACTGCCTGGTGAATTTCTTGGATCTGTTTAATGAACTTGGTTGCTTTGTCCACATCACTGTGTCCATCAACTGCTATGTCTTTACTAAAGACAAAATCCAATGGAGACTTTGGTATAAAACCAAAACAATTCTCAAAAGGAGATCTTTGAGTAGAAGAGTGCTTGGCATGGTTGTAATCATGTTGCACATAACACAAATGTTCATCCCAAAGCTTGGGATGCTTGCTGCAATAGCCCATGAGAAACTGGATCATTGTCCTGTTGACCACCTCTATTTGGCCATTTGTTTGTGGATGAAATGTTGTTCTCTTCTTCAATCTGGTGTCCATCAATTCCCACAGACTTTACCAAAACTTCCCAACAAATCGGGAATCTCGATCAGATACAATGGAAATGGGTAACCCAAAATGAACCCATACATGCTGAAATAACAACTTCACTGTTTGTTGAACTGTAATCTGCTTGTTACAAGGTATTAAAATACATATTTTGCTGAACCTATCTACAATAACATATATATAATCATGACCTTTTCTAGATTTTGGCAATCCCCCAACAAAGTCCATGGAAACACTTTCCCAAGGACGAGAAGGAACTGGAAGTGGAGTGTACAAGCCTAATTTTCTATTACTGGGCTTGCTTGTAGCACACATGATACACCCTTTAATATATCTAGAGACTGTTTCATGCATTCTTGGCCAATAACAGAACCTTTGCAACTGTTACTTACACCAAAATGACCCGATATTAGAGAAGTATGTGCTTCTCGGATTATGTTAACTCTTTCAGTTTGAGGAATGCATAACTTTCCCAAATGATATAAGAGTTGGTCCTTAACATGATAATCCAATTTTTCTACTTGTTTTCCCTGACTTAAAGTTGCATATACATCTTTAAAATCTACATCTTGAGCATATTGTTCAATGTAGCTTTCATGCAATACTGAGTTATGCTTAAGTATAGTAGATGCATTTATGATT
>APFE030189062.1:183345-230766 GCA_000404065.3 Pinus taeda
AAGCAACCCACTTCTATCAAAAGCGACAACCAGAGCACCATCAAATTAGCATACAATCCAGTGTTCCACAAAAACACCAAGCATATAGACACTCAGTTCCATTTGTTAGAGAGAAAATACAGTCAAATGAAATTGTTGTTGAATATTGTAAAACTTGTGACAATGTGGCTGACATTTTTACAAAGCCTCTTGCACGAGTAAAATTTGAATTGTTTAGAAAGATGCTAGGAGGTCAGGAGAACCCTTTCTCCATTAAGGGGGCGAGTTGAGAATAATTAATATTATTTTTAATGGAGAAAATGGTTACATTGTTGTAACTTTCTCCCTAGTTTAGGATTAGTTCCTATAGTTATGGGGTTTGGGTACAACTTCATATTTCCTAGTATTGTATTTAATGGTGTAATCTTTTGATTGAAGTGTAATAGAGTGAACGAGAGACATCTCTCAAGTTTTGTGAGTGTAGTCTCCAGGTGCAGGCCACACCTGAGAGCTACATCTCTTTCTTTTCAATTCAGTGCATATTTTATCTATTTGCAAGCTAGATTCATCGCCGACAAGGGAATTGAGGCTGGTACTAACAGCCGATAGACTGTGGGGGCCGATAAACAGGTAATTCTTCTTGAGAAACCTGGCGTTGCTATGGACGAGCAGGAAGGAGATCATAATCAGGAGCGCCATTATACTGCTCTTCATCATAAAGCTCGGTGTTAGCAGACAACCGATATGATATGAGAGAGAAGTACAGAGATAGGAGATGAACGATATGATATCAGATGAGTTTTTAACACAGAAAATACGATATTTGATGGATTTGCAGGAGAAGATGATTTTAGGCAGTATGAGAAAACGAGAACATAGAGAGTTGGAAGACTTGGGTGGGGAACATGGGAAATAATGCGAATATTTTATAGATAGAGATATTGTGAGTGAGGGAACTCCCTGGCCACCTTCTCTGACGGGTGTGGGTATTCATGGTCATCACGCAAGCGCAAAACAGTTGATCAAATCCTTTAGACCTTTTTCAATTTGGTGGGCAGTAGCAGTGGACCGGTGACAGGAAAGTTGAATTTCAGAAATCACCCGGTGTAAGCGGACGCCATGGCCGGCGCCTGACGGACGTCTTGAAACCTTCTTAGAAGGTATAGCACACAGGGCTGTTGGGCAGGAAAGTTTCGATGAATTTCAGGTATATTTGATCGGCCTGTAACTATTCGTTTTCTTGACTAATACGTCACGTGCTTGTTAAGGAAATATTCTCGAGCTGCGAGTGTCACGCCCCCCATCTTTTTTTTTCTTATTGGGCGGGTGCGGCACCACCGTGTAAGACTATCGGTTCAATAATGGCACATATGGACTACGCCTTAACCAATTTAACCATACTTAAACTGTTATCTCATAACTGTAAAAGAATTAAACTTTATAATTCAACATATGCCATTCTTAACATTTACACATACAATTTAACAGAAACAATTGTAACCAAATGTAAAGAATGGGAGGGGCAACTCCCGTTAAGTCTGCCCGAATCTTTATTACAACTTTTTAATTTTTACATAAAGTGTGTCGGGCCAAAATCCCATGGCCAACACTTAAACTTGTTACAATTCAAGGCATAGAGCAGCCTTATTATCACGCTCACTTCTGCAGCCAAGTGCGCATTCCCCGAATGCCACTTGCCTTAGTCCAGCGTAAAACCTGCCCAAGACCTCCCAAATTACCACAGTCAACAGTTATAGATCAAGGCGTAGAGCAGCCTTATCATCACGCTCACTCCGCGGCCAAGTGCGCATTCACCCAACGCTACTTGCCTTAAGCCGAGCGCAATAGCCTGTCCATGGCCTCCTCGTTCACCCTCTTTCCAAGCCCAATCCGATACCGAAATTCACGTATCTTTTACTGCGCCCAAGACATGCGCATAACCCACAAGAACTGCGCCTTTTCCTTGATCGTTTAAGACTTGAGAGCTCGTTGATTTGTTGGGTCGAATGAGCCATCACACTCATCTTATATACGCTTGCTTCCATGCTTTGGAGGGGCGTCGGTTCTACAAGCCGACCCCAATAATTGTAGCATAATGCCCCTTCTTTTAAAAAGCCGACGCCCATGTTTGATTGAACCATCGTGTGTTATGTTCCCTTGGCGGGTCGGCCTTGCCACACACAAGCCGCCCACGCCAAGGAATAACCATTGGTCCGTTTCATTGTGCCATTCGCTCGCTCGTCCATGCCGTCATGGTGTCGAACTTTTTGCTGGAACCTCCGTTCTCCCGCACTGTCACCCGAGCCCTTCATCGTATGACTCAACCGTCATCGTTTACCCGAACTAGTTGCCAGGCGGGTGGGTGCACCTCGCCCACCACCAATCTCCATATGACCATTTACTGCTACCCGATCGTTTACTGCTGCACAATCGTTTACTGCTGCACGATCGTTTACTGTTGTCCGTCCGAACGCTTATACAGTGGAACTGCCGACCTGCACTACACAACCCGTTCACCATTGAACAGTCGACCTGTGCTGCCCAACCCATTCATCACCAAATGCTGAACGCCGCACGATCAACCTGCTACCCGACCCGTTCTCCATCGAACGGTCGTTCCGTGTTACACGATCGACCAACCCGCCGCCTGCACTACACGACCAGACTGTTGTTCATGTTACACGACTCGTTCAGCAGGTGGGCGGGCACCCCCGTGCACTGCCCACTGCCATATAAGATGGCCGCACCACATATGCATTTTTGCTGCCCGAACCATGGGTAGGGCGGGCACACTTGAGCTCAACCCGCCACCCATACACCAACCTTGTGTACATATGTGTGCTCCCTTGTACGTGTAGAACTCCGTTTGAAGTTCGTTCAGGGCGCCCGCCCCTCGGGCGTGGGTCGCCCTCGGGTCGCCCGCCCATCGTGCGCGGGGCACCCGACTCGTTTGTCATCCACCGTGTAGCATTACCCGTAGTGTCAACCATGTTTGGGTTGCCCGCCTGTCGTGCAGAGCACCCCCTCACCATCGTGCACACCCGCCCGGGTTATGCCACCGGCTAATTTTGCTGTGTAGAAGACCGTCCGCCCGTCGTGCAGAGCACCCGCCTGTCGTGTGGGTCTGCCCGATTCACCAGGGCGTTACACTCTCCTCTACCCGAAAACATTGTCGTCCCGACAACACTTCATCCTGGTGGCTCTCCACCAAGAACATCAGCAACCATCATGTAGACTACTCCATAAAAGACTCAACCTTATTAGGTTACCGCTTCCATGTGCCAACTGCCCATGTATCATATCAAGTGTCACACACCCTGAACATGTGCCAACACTCTTCTTCATGACCCCCTGCCCAGATCCATGGAAACCCCATCTTCTGCCGCATGTTGGGATCGCCACACCTACTCAATCATGATGAGGGCTCACTGCCTTGAGCAGCCAACAATGAGCCCAACCTCCTTGTCATCTAAGAAGATAGAAAGGGAGATGAGCCGGGGGGCTTTCCCTTACTAATCAGTTTGATCCATCTGTCTGGATCTTCCACCTCCATCTTCTGTAGCAATGTCTCCCGATCTTCCTCCTAGATGTTCGGTCTCACATATGGTTCGTCCTCGTCATCGTCATCTTCCACTATCTCCAGCCTTCTTGATAAGTCCAAGATACTATCCGAGAGTGATTGGATGACAAATTCCTATTCTGCAAGCTTTGTCTCCATGTTAGACAACCGCTTGTTTGTTTTTTCCCTGTCCTCCATCTGCATGCCTCCCAGTTTATGATCAAGCTTTGTCACGCCCACTGTTGGAACACCAATGGGCACGTCCTCCCTTCCATCATAAATGAAGAGCTTCCTCAGATGAGGTACCACCATAGCCTCAAATTGCTTCATGAACTCCATCCCCAATACTGCCTCATAGTCATCAATCCGTACTATGGTGAAGTCCACTTTCCTGGACCATTCACCAAGTATGGTGTCCACCTTTTCGGCTATACCAAGGATCGTTGTCGGGGGAGAATTTATAGTCTTCATATGTGCCTTCACTGGTACGAACCTCAGCCATAGTCTCCTCACGGTGTCTTCACTCATAAAGTTGTGTGAAGCCCCACTGTCCACCATGGTGAGTACTTCGTTCCCACCAATCTTCATATGCACATATTCCAGTCTGTTCCTTTCCGGATCTCTCCTAGAAGTCACCTCCGTAGTGGCAGAGGCTCCAAGGATCTGCATCATCCCTACAGAAGCGTTGTCCTCTTCCTCTTCCTGCGCAGCAGCAGCCACCTTTGGTTTAGAAGGGCAGTTTCTAACCATATGTGGTCCTGCACATAACTAGCACTTCAAAGGTTTCTTCTCCTTTGGGGAGTCATCCGTCTTCGAAGCATTCTCCTTTTTCTTCTCTTTTGGTTTATCAGACTTCTTTTTCTCATTGGAAGTCTCATCGTAATGATCTACCAGCCTGTCAACCGCAGCGAAGGCCTCTTCCAGCGTCCTAATTTTCTGCCTTTTCACCTCATTACGAGCCCAAGGTTTCAATCCAATGAAAAAATTGAAAACCTTGTCCTTCTCGGCCATATCGGGTAGTTCCAACACTGCGCTTGAATACTCTTGCTGATAGGTTTGTAAGCTCTCGGTTTGTTTGATGAACTTAATCTTTGTCCTTGCTTCCCACGTTTCGTCTTGAGGACTGAAATGGGCCTGCAAGGCCTCCTTCATGTCTTTCCATGAAGTGATGTCATCAGCACTACCATTGGTAATCTGATCGACCTTCCTTCGCCACCACATCTTGGCATCATTAGTTAGGAACTGGGCTGCTACCTTGACTTCCGCCTCCCCTCCAGACAGGTTCAACCGTTCCATGTACTGCTCCATGTCCCACAAGAAATTGCCAAGAACCTTTGCGCTCCTTGTTCTGTCATAAGATTCCGGTTCTTTGACCTTTACATGGGGCACTCCTCCACCCGAGTTGTGCCTTACGACCCTTTTCAATACCGCAACCTCATCTTGGGCTTCTTCAAGAGCTTTATTTGTTTTGTCAAGAGTTCCTTTCAAGCTCACGATATCTGCAAGACCCTGATCCCTTGATTCCTCAACCTCCTTGACACTTCCTTCAAGTTGTGTACACAAGAAATCGGTGTACTCGAATTGTGTCTTGAGCTCATCATGCTGCGTCCGGAGTTCTTCAAGTTCCTCTTTGACCTTTGAGATGGTCTCCCGTTCCTTGTTAAGTGAACCCACCTCTTGGTTCCAAGAGTTCTCCAGAGTCTCCATCCTTCCAATTACTTTGTCAATGAACTCAAGGGTTGTATCCCTCACCGCGTCCTTCATCGTATGGCTGGACCCGGCTTGAGAGTTAGCTGCCATCTTCTTGTTCTTTTGTGACCTGGTGTCGACCATTCACCGTCTTCCCCAAATCACCTGCAAAAGTTTTGCCGAGCAACCTTTCTCTGATACCACCTGTCACGCCCCCAATCTTTTTTTTTATTATTGGGCGGGTGCGGCACCACCGTGTACGACTATTTGTTCAATAATCGCACATATGGACTACGCCTTAACCAATTTAACCATACTTAAATTGTTATCTCATAACTGTAAAAGCATTAAACTTTATAATTCAACATATGCCATTCTTAACATTTACACATACAATTTAACCGAAACAATTGCAACCAAATGTAAAGAATGGGAGGGGAAACTCCCGGTTAAGTCTGCCCGAATCTTTATTACAACTTTATAATTTTTACATCAAGTGTGCCGAACCAAAATCCCACGGCCAACACTTAAACTTGTTACAATTCAAGGCGTAGAGCAGCCTTATTATCACGCTCACTTTTGCGGCCAAGTGCACATTCCCCGCATGCCACTTGCCTTAGTCCAGCGTAAAACCTGCCCACGACCTCCCAAATTACCACAGTCAACAGTTATAGATCAAGGCGTAGAGCAGCCTTATCATCACACTCACTCCACGGCCAAGTGCGCATTCACCCAACGCTACTTGCCTTAAGCCCAGCGCAATAGTCTGTCCACGGCCTCCTCGTTCGCCCTCTTTCCAAGCCCAATCCGATACCGAAATTCGCCTGTCTTTTACTGCACCCAAGACATGCGCATAACCCACAAGAACTGCGCCTTTTCCTTTATCGTTTGAGACTTGAGAGCTCATTGAGTTGTTGGTTCGAATGAGCCATCACGCTCATCTTATATACGCTTGCTTCCATGCTTTGGAGGGGCGTCGGTTCTACAAGCCGACCCCCATAATTGTAACATAATGCCCCTTCTTTTAAAAAGCTGATGCCCATGTTTGATTGAACCTTTGTGTGTTATGTTCCCTTGGCGGGTCGGCCTTGCCACACGCAAGCCGCCCACGCCAAGGTATAACCATTGGTCCGTTTCGTTGTGCCATTCGATCGCTCGTCCATGGCGTCATGCTGTCGAACTCTTCGCTCGAACCTCTGTTTCGCCTCTGTTCTCCCGCACTGTCGCCCAAGCCCTTCATCGTATGACTCAACCGTCGTCGTTTACCCGAACTGGTTGCCAGGCGGGTGGGCGCACCTCGCCCACCGCCAATCTCCATACGACCGTTTACTAATACCCGATCGTTTACTGTTGCACGATCGTTTACTGTTGTCCGTCCGAACGCTTATACGGTGGAACCGCCGACCCGCACTACACGACCCGTTCACCATTGAACGGTCGACCTGTGTTGCCCAACTCGTTCATCACCAAACGTTGAACGCTGCACGATCAACCTGCTACCTGACCCGTTCTCCACCGAACGGTCGTTCTGTGTTACACGACCGACCAACCCGCCACCTGCACTACATGATCGGACTGTTGTTCATGTTACACGACTCATTCAGCAGGTGGGCGGGCGCCCCCGTGCACCGCCCACTGCCATATAAGATGGCTGCACCACATATGCATTTTTGCTGCCCGAACCATGGGTAGGGCGGGCACACTTGAGCTCAACCCGCCACCCATACGCCAACCTTGTGTACATATGCATGCTCCCTTGTACGTGTAGAACTTCGTTTGAAGTTCGTTCAGGGCGCCCGCCCCTCGGGCGTGGGTCGCCCGCCCATCGTGCGCGGGGCGCCCGACTCATTTGTCATCCACCGTGTAGCATTACCCGTAGTGTCAACCATGTTCGGGTTGCCTGCCCGTCGTGAGGAGCACCCCCTCACCATCGTGCACCCCCGCTCGGGTTATGCCACCGGCTAATTTTGCTGTGTAGAAGACCGTCCGCCCATTGTGCGGAGCGCCCGCCCGTCGTCCGGGTCCGTCCGATTCACCAGGGCATTACAACGGGCGTCACGGTGTACGCTAAAGGGTTAGTGTTCAATGAATACTACTTCCTTGGAAAAGAATAAAATAAAATAACAATCATTTTTTTAATTCAACAGTTGAACCCGAACCCAAACTCAAACCACGTAGAAGAAAAGGATGAGATTCGGAGAAAATCGCATGGGATAGTGTTCGGAGAATAATGAAAAACTTTCATCATTGCCTTTCGAGAGCTTTTTACCGTTATAAAGGGGTATAAAATTATTTTCCATGTAAATAAAAATTAATATAAAAAAACATTTCTAAATATTGAAATGGAAATATCACATTCTTTTGTTTAAAAATAAAAAATAGAATTAAAGTTTTCAGTAAATATTGCTGCTATTGTTTTTACAATCTTTTGTCATTAATCACTTTTATTTTATAAAAAAATGTTTAATTTTTTTTACGAGGTCAATTCAAATATAATAAATAAAAAATAGAATTAAAGTTTTCAGTAAATATTGCTGCTATTGTTTTTACAATCTTTTGTCATTAATCACTTTTATTGTATAAAAAAATGTTTAATTTTTTTTACGAGGTCAATTCAAATATAATTTTTTTAGGAAATACAATTTTATGGTTAGGAGTTTATGTATTCATATATTGTTTATATAGTGAAGTTATAATTTAATGATGGATATTATTAAATTTGATTTAGGTAAATTATTTTTTCAGTTATTTAAGGAGGAAGAACAATTGCAAATTGAATTAATTTTCATCATCTATTTTTTTACTACTTGGATTTAGTAACTATCATTTTTTGTGGTTATATGATTTTTTCTCCTCCATAATAAAGGTTGATTTTAGAATTTAGATATAACTTAATTTACTTCATAAGTATAATAATTTAATTCATTTCATATCTAAAACTTCTTTTGTAAAATATATTATGTGTAACCAGTTTTTTACCATGGTGAAATGTAAATCTAAGCTAGATATTTTAAAGTTTTTTATTATTATATTACATTCAGTTTTAAGGTAAGTAAATTATAATATTTACGTAATTTTATTTATATTTTAACTTTAGTAGGTAAATTATAATTCTTACATAATTTTATTTAATTTTTAGTTTCACTACTTATTACAATATCAGAGTTGTTGATTCACACATTTTAGACCAAAACTATTTAATCTTTACATACCACCTTTGTACTTTTACTATTTAAACAACTTTTGTAAGACATGTCAAGTGGTAAAGAAGCAAAGAAATCCAATTTCATGCTTAAGCACCAAAGTATGTTGATTGAATTCAAGGCCAAATTTCCTTTGTACGTTTACCAATTAAACAACTTTTTTAAGACCCGTAAAGTAACAAAGAAGCAAGGAAATTCAATCTCATGCTCAATAACCAAACTATGTTGATTGAATTCAAAATCAGATTTAATAACTTAGGAAATATCCATGTTATTACCCTTGGGACTATTCTATTGAACATAGTTTCTTCAAAAAAAAATGTAAAGGAGGAGACAATTTCTCCCGATTTTAACTCAACTAAAAAAATCTAACATGTAGACTAGATAACCCTCGATGACATATTTTTGAGATTAAATTCACTCCTGTATGGAAGGCAATGCCATTGAGTTCTCAAACAATGTAGGAAAAGAAATCTAATATGTAAAATCAAAATTTGGGAAGCTTCATGAGTTAGTAATAACACAATATTATTTAAAGCAAACTATGCAAGATAACATTGTCTCAAAAAAGGCTAGTAAGAAAAAAATGCAAGAGTAGTCAAAACTATCCAGCATTTCATATAAATATCATGGTATTTCGTGATGAATGAAAAAAATTAAAGACCATAAGACATTCACATTAAGTGAGTGAAATAAAATGATCATGTGCCTTTAAAATTAATAGTGTCTTAGGGAATCAAGTTCTCCGTAAAACATTTACAAAATAAGATTTCTTGACCAAGTCCTTCTTCTATGATCTCTATCTTAGAGATTAGATTATGTTTTTATAATCTGTAATTGTTCGTGGTGAAATCCTTCTTCTATGATCTCAATCTTAGGGATTACTTTATGTTTCCGTAATGTTTCTATTAGGGATGAGGTAAATTCATCTTCTAATAATTTAATTGTTTTCTCTTATTTGGATTAAGCTTGAGCAAGAGCTTTGACTTGGCTTTTTCGTGGCAAAATCCTTCTTCTATGATCTCAATCTTAGGGATTACTTTAAGTTTCCGTAATCTTTCTATTAGGGATGAGGTAAATTCATCTTCTAATAATTTAATTGTTTTCTCTTATTTGGATTAAGCTTGAGCAAGAGCTTTGACTTGGCTTTTATTCTAGATTTATTCTTCTCGATCTCTGTTATTTCATTACTTTGGTTGTGTTTAGTGGTAGGCATGTTTAAATTCCCTTTAATATTGGAAATTTCATTATATGTCTCCCTAAAGATATTTGCAATGGATGCTTAGTCCTACATGGGTACTAGATTCATAATAATATTTTGTTGAAATCATCAATGGTAATTGTTTCAGCTCTATACCTAGCCTTTTTTATGCATGATCTTTCTTCATTTCTTTAGATTTCTAGTATAATTTTGGGGACAATTATAGAAGCTTGAATCAAATCTCTAGGCACTAGATCAATATATCCCTATTCTAATACATTTTGTCTTGGGGAGGCAGATTTTATAAATCCACAATAAACTATGTAGTTTCAAAATCTTCAAGCTTTACCTCTCTACTCGATTTGTCTACATTAGCCTGCATGACTGCCATTTCCAATTGTCTAGCCCTGCAGTTGATTATAGATAAGAGTCTATAAGTGGTTCGATCCTCGTGTCTCATTTAGGTATATAATTAATGTTCTTATTCTAAGAATTCCTTATTTGGACTTTGGTAGGATGTCCTTTCCCTATACTTTGAATAATTGATTTATCTTATGATTGTACTTATGAGGAAAAATGAGACTCGTGAGTAGAAAAATAGATAAAATATAGCCTTTTAATACCATCATTGGGTGAATAATTAATTATTATTATTGGCGATTTACTTTCAAGAATGAGATATTTTGTGTTCATAAGGTCCTAATTTTCTTTTCTGATTATACTAGGGCTCCAAGAATCTATTTGCGATGCTTTTGTTGCTCTATCTGCATCGAAACTTTTTTATGCAAGTAGTTCAAATCTCTCACTCAAGGTGTCTTTATTTGGAATTCTTTCTTTCTATAGTTGGCCTCATGGATATAAGTGGGAAATTTCATAGAAACTCTCAAATTAGACATAATATGCAAGGGATCATACCTCCATTTTCATCTTCCTCAAAAGTTAAAATTTTTTGGTAACTTCTCGATAATGGGAAAAGTCAATCTTGAATTGATAATGAATACAAAAATATTTATCGAGTCAATGAATGCATATTATCTTCCATAGAGACAAAGTGTAGGCCATTTGAATGTATCGTTAAGTGCATATACTCTAATGAAAAAAATTGGCAGTGAGATTTCGAGGTAGCCTATAAGGTTCAACCTCTATGTCATATCCTAATGATAGTGTAGTCGTGCTATAACATCCCTGGGTTAAAATTCTACATAATAAATGGGAATTATAAAGGAAAAATAAAACCAAGGGACATGTATTCCAAGCTGAATGAGGGGAAAAAAATTACATTTGGAATCAATTGTGGTTAAATGTTTATTTATTGGCTATTGAAATTGGTATTGTCATTGACAAGAGGAAAAAACAATAAATGGAAATTTAATACAAGAAACAAACGAAAATAAGAGAAAAGTAAGATGAAGAGATTAGAATATGCATGCAAGGGAAAATGAAGGGAAAAAGGAAAATAAAATAAAATAAATTGGGAGAGGCATCACTCTAGCATTATTCACTTTTGAGAAAGAGAGAACAATAAAGCAAGAGGAGAGAAAAGAAGAGAGAAATTGGAAAGCACTTGGACACAAGCTAGAGACAAGGAAGGAAGGCAATGAGCACAAGAATAAGATTGGAACAATAGCCAATATGAACCATGGAGCCACGTAGGAAGGAATTCAACGATACTTCCATTCCACTTGTAGCTTCTATGTAGAACTACGTAAATCAATGTGGCTCATGACTAATGGTTTCAAGACCCAATTCCATGGATTCGATGACCATGAGGAATAGCGATGATTTAATGGTCTATAGTTCATGGAGTGGATAGGTTGAAATTTGGGTTGAGATTGAACTATTGGCTTGGTATAGTCAACGCCCCCACCTATTATATGTTTTATTATGGTGCCCCCTATTTAGTCAATTTGGTATGTCCTAAATTGGTACATTAATTATCAATCCGGGAGTCGTAAACTGATGAAGTGTGGCAGACTATATGTGCAAGACAACCTCTTTCTTACTTTTTATTGTTTTCAATTTTTATTTTGTTTTGGGGGTTTTATGTTTGTTTATCTCCTAATGTGAATCGAAATCCTATTCTTGAGTTTTGAGAATACTTTAGAAGGCAAGTATGGATGTAGATTTTAAGGCAAATATGTCCTTCATGATGATTTCCAGAGCTTAACACTTCAGAGGATCTCAAAACATACTAGTGATGAAATTAATACTTGGACAAAAATGTAAATGTGCAGCGATTCAAATCAAATGAATAACGAAGTACTGATCATGAAATCACTATCTCTGTTGCTCATCTAAATACAAAAAAATAAGTTAAGCTACTGCACTCAAACAAATCAAAAACTGCAAACTAGTAAAAGTAAAATCAATTCACTTCACTTATAGTTCGATAGCTCGCCAGGTAGTCTTTTCGAGGTTAAGCTATGGCTTTGGATATAACGTCAATAACATGAGGAATTGATATCTAAACTAACTAACAAAGCAAATGAAAATAAAATCAAGTCACTTCACTTATAGTCTGATAGCTCGCCAAGTAGTCTTTTCGGGGTTAAGCTATGGCTCCGAAGATAACGTCAATAACATGAAGAACCTGATATCTAATTGCAGAAAAATAAAAGTGAAATCAAATCACTTCACTCATAATCCGATAGCTCACCAAGTAGCTTTTCGGAGTTAAGCCATGGCTCTGGAGATAATGTCAATGACATGAAGTATTTGATATCTAAACTAACTAACAAAGCAAATGAATAAGACTGAAATCAAGGCATAACTAAAATTGAAAAGCTAAGAAAAACAAAGTTAGCAAAGAGGCCAATCTCATGTCACTAGTTATTGCAAAAATTTATGAAAATGCCCGGGCCTAGCCTATCCTGAAACACACTGATCAGTGTTAGCAAAAATATACAATGCTTGGAAAAATCATGTACAGGAATGAAACATTAACACCATAACTAAATTATGAAAGATACACAGGTGAATAAACTATGAGATATCTACAATGGAAATAAGGAAACAATGCATAAAAATGTTACAGAAATAAAGAACAAAAACTAAGCCAGCAAGGGCCCTCTGCACAGTCTTGGTCAACACGCTGTCAATGGGCAAGCATTTGGAAGGAAAAATATGCCAGCTCTTGGCACTATTCTGAGCTAATAATAATGTTAGGGAATCTGAAGGGCTCTCCAATATGGAATAAGGCCTGGGAGAACAGAGAGGTAGTTCAGAAAAACAATTTCTGGGAAATCAAGGATGGAGATCACGCACTATTCTGGGAGGATAAATGGCAAGAAGAACCAATTCTCTTGAAAGAAGAATTTTTGGGCCTCGAACAAGAAACAACAACCAAGGTATGGTAAAGGTAAAAGACTTTTGGGACAATGCTCACAACACAGGTAAATGGAGAATATGGAAGAAGATAGATGGCAGAGAGGACAACACCCTAAATGGCCAAGCAGAGACCCTAAAAAAGATGATAGATCAGAGAATGATTCTTATCACAGAAGGATAGGATCAACTAAGATGGGGTAACAACAAAGACGACAACTTCAAGATCAAGGAAGCTAAAGATATTCTCCTAGGACTGGAACTCCAAGGCGCGGTCAGAATTTTTGCAGAAACTATGGAGAAGCAAAAGCTCGACAATGATCAAACTCTTTCTGTGGTTGATTCACCACACGAAAATTCTAACCCGGGACAATATTAGAAAAAGGGGTATTCTGGGGCCCTCCAGATGCCAACTCTGTGAAGAACAAGAGAAGACTATGGAACATCTTCTCAATAGTTGCATTTTCACTTCCAGGTTATGGGATTTCTTTGCCAACATTTTCAATCAGTCCGATAGAGACAAAGAAAGTATCACTAACACCCTACACGGTTGGAGACATTATGGTTCGGATAATGAAATTCTCAACTCAGCCTGGGTTCTCCTGCCAAGTTTCATACTATGGAATTTGTGGAAGGAGAGGAACAAAAGAATATTCAAAGAAGAGAAGAACACCTTTCGTCGCCTGCTGGAGCAGATCTTAAAACAGTTAAAAGAGACAGTAAGCACAACAGTTAGGGATCTACCCAGGAATCCTCCCTCCAAAACAGAAGTGAGAATTCTCAAACAATTAAACTTGCAGGGGCTCATTGCGTAAGAATTGGACAGGAAAATAAGCATAAAGGAAAAGGCCAAAGAATTCTGGATTCCCCCCTTCCGGAAGGTTTTTTGAAATATAACATCGATGGAGCATCAAAAGATAACCCGGGAATGATTGGTTTTGGAGGAGTTCTTCGAAATGAACATGGAAACATCCTCTCCCTTTTCCACTTTCATTTAGAAAAAGCCACCAACAATATGGCGGAACTAATGGCACTAGAGCAGTGCTTAGAACTTCTGAAACAGGACAATTTCCAGAATGTGATAACAGAGGCAGACTCAAAGCTGATCATCAACGCGACCAAGAAAATAAGTCAATAATATTTATTTTAGGGTATACCTTGGGTTTATAATATTAATCTCTTGGGTTGAATATTATTCCCTTGAAGATGATAATAGAGACAACTCAACGTTAGTGATCAACACAACCAAGAAAATAAATTAATAATATTTCTTTTAAGATATATATTGATTTATAATATTAATTCCTTGGGTTCAATATTATTCCCTTGAGTTTATAATCCTTTACGAATGGTAAACCAAACTTACGATTCGCTGATAATCAGCAACATCGATTGGAACCGGAATGCTCATTTACTTTGGATATCGTTACTCGCAAGACTCATATACTTGCTTTGAACTCCGCACCAATATTCCTTATGACGTTTGAAAGCCATCAATTGCCGTCTCCATTGCGGCTCCCGGGCTTGGAGAACAACCCAGCTTGCGTTTATTGCTATTTTTCTCCTGGAGGTGATAATCGCCGTTGCTGTGATGGGATTTGATGATGTTGACGTTTATTGCTGGAAAATTATGATGAGTTATCTGCATGTGACCGACTCCAGAGCTATTACTGGATGTGGAGAGCCACTGTTCTGCCACCATGGAATTTTGGAATTTACGCCTTCGGCTTTGTTCGATGATGCAGAGTATTCCATTTTATCAGTCGTCGGGACACTCGGGTTCAGCCTGTAATATAACGACTTCTTGTTGGTAGCACTCTTTGTGGATCAGCCACTTCTGGGGCTTAGGATCTCTTGAACACACCCCAATGTATCTTTTTGCATATGACCGTTGGCAGTTTGCAAGCTAGCTTCATCGTCGGCAAGGGAATTGAGGCTGGTACCAACGGCTGAAAGACTTTGGGGGGTGATAAACAGGTTATTCTTCTTGAGAACCTGGCGTTGGTATGGCCAGCAACGAACAGGAAGGAGATCATAATCATGAGCGTGCTTATACTGCTCTTCATCATAACTCTCAGAGGTACACGGATAGCAGATGAACGTATGATATCAGATGAGTTTTGACGGATTTGCGGGAGAAGAAGATATCAGGCAGTAAGAGAAAACGGGAACACAGAGAGTTGGAAGACTTGGGTGCGAAAACATCTGAAATAATGCTAATATTTTATAGACAGGGATATTGAGAAGAAAAAAATAAAACTACTTTAGTTCAAAAGTTGAACGCAAGCCACGACAACCACTTACCAAAACATATGTGACATTCTAATTGGATGCCAGAACCGTTTGGAGAATAATTAAAATCTCTTTGTAAAAGGATATAATTGAATCCAAGTGCGTTTTATAAAAGGATATAAAATGATTATTTTCCACGCAAATGAACAATGATATCAAATAATTATTTTCTATGTAAATGAATGGAATATTTAAAAACACGTGTGAATATTAAACATAATTATATCAAAAGGGATTATTATAAATAATTATATCAAAACGAATTTGTATTTATTAATTATTTTTATTGCATAATGAAAAAATAATGTTTTTACGTAGAAAACAACCTTAAATTTTTGTGTAATTTAAAAAGTAGGAATTATTATAATTATCAGTAATACAATTTTATCTTTATAAATCTCATGTATGCATATATTGATAATTTATGGAAACTAAAATTGGTATAGTTGATTTCTTTTCTAGTTGTTCAAACAGGAACAGCAATTCCAAATTGAATTAGTTACTGTGATTCATCTTTTTGTTACTTGAATGTGCAAACAATCATCTTGCGTCGCTTTATGGTTTTCTCTTCCATGGTGAAGATTGTTTTTAGAATATAAATGGAACTTAATGTACTTCATTCTATAATTATAATAATTTAATTGATTTCAAGTACGAGATTTTTTTTTTAATATATTATGTGCCGGTTGTTTCTTATAATTGTGAAATGCAAACTTAAGTCAGGAATACAAAAACAACATAACCTGAATGAATGTGATATGAACGTGTTTGACGCCCTATTTTGCTCTTCAAAAAATCCATGAATTTTCATTGGAACGTTTCATACTCCGCCGCAATGAATACATTAACAATATCGTCAAATGTACTTGGACGAGCCTCATACATATGGATGTAATATATATATAAATCTCAACCCATGTGTCTTTAATACTCAAGATTTTATTTGCAACGTATGTAAATTATTTTGTTTGCGGTCGAATTTTGAATGTGTCAATTCTCTACTGTTATCCCAGACACCATGCTCATATATATAAAAGTTCAGGCTAATCAAAATGGGTAACTATGTGCTTAATTCATATCTCTGCGAGAAAACAATGAGAATCAGAAATATAGGATATTTACGGATTGCTTTTTCGCTTATAGAAATCACAAAGCTTCCCTCACTAACGATGTTTTCAGATTGTACATCAACAGCTTCAAATTTACATTTACACCAGCTTGAAACCGAAGTTGCCCTTTTAGATTACAAAAAATGAATTAATGTACGAATAAAAAATGGGATATGAGGGCAACAACTTCGTTGCTCTACCATTTCACATCTGGAATGGTCTGCTACACCTATTGTAAGAAGGTTTCACACCATATAATTCTTATCAAAATCGTTATGTCAACTAGGCTTGCGATTCGCTCATAATCAGCAACCTGGATCGAAACTCGAATCTTCATTTTCTGAAATATTCTTCGATACCTGGGATTGGAATTGCAATGAACGAATTCGTTATATGAGACGGCAGATCGTGAGTCGCAAGACTCGTGTGTTCGCTTCGAACTCTGCACTAATATTCTTTATGATGTTCAATATCATCAGTTGCCGGCTCCCGGGCTTGGAGTAGAACCCAGTTTGCGGTTGCTGCTTTTTTCCGGCTGGAGGTGATCATCTCCGTTGCTGTGACGGGATTTGATGATGTTGATTTTTCTTGCATGAAAATTATGATGGATTACCTGCATGTGACCGACCCCAGGGCTATTACTGGATGTGGAGAGCCGCTGTTCCATCACCATGGAATTTACGCCTTCGTCTTTTTTCGACGATGCCGACGATTCCATTTTATCAGTCGTTTGGATACTGGGGTTGAGCCTGAAAGATAATGACTTCTTGTTGGCAGCACTCTTTGAAGACCAGCCGCTTCTGGGTTTTTGGATCTCTTGAACACACCCCAACGGATCTTTCTCCATATGACCGTTGGCAGTTTGCAAGCTAGATTCATCGTCGACAAGGGAATTGAGGCTGGTACTAACGGCCGAAAGACTGTGGGGGGCGATAAACAGGTTATTCTTCTTGAGAAACCTGGCGTTGCTATGATCGAGCAGGAAGGAGATCATAATCAGGAGCGCCATTATACTGCTCTTCATCATAAAGTTCGGTGTTAGCAGACAACCAATATGATATGAGAGAGAAGTACAGAGATAGGAGATGAACGATATGATATCAGACAAGTTTTAACACGGAAAATACGATATTTGATGGATTTGCAGGAGAAGAAGATTTCAGGCAGTATGAGAAAACGGGAACACAGAGAGCTGGAAGACTTGGGTGGGGAAACATGGGAAATAATGAGAATATTTTATAGACAGAGATATTGTGAGTGAGGGAACTCCCTGGCCGCCTTCTCTGACGTGCGTGGGTATTCATGGTCATCACGCAAGTTCAAAACAGTTGATCAAATCCTTCAGACCTTTTTCAATTGGGTGGGCAGTAGCAGTGGACCGGTGACAGGAAAGTTGAATTTCAGAAATCACCCGGTGTAAGCGGACGCCGTCGCCAGCGCTGGACGGGCGTCTTGAAACCTTCCTAGAAGGTGTAGCACACAGGGCTGTTGGGCAGGAAAGTTTCGACGAATTTCAGGTATATTGACCCGCCTGGAACTATTCGTTTTCTTGGCTGATACGCCACGTGCTTGTAAAGCAATATTCTCGAGCTGCGGGCGTCACGGTGTACGCTAAAGGGTTAGTGTTCAATGAATCTACTTCTTGGAAAAGAATAAAATAACAATAACAATCATTTTTTTAATTCAACAGTTCAACCCGAACCCAAACTCAAACCACGTAGAAGAAAAGGATGGCATTCGGAGAAAATCGCATGGGATACTGTTCGGAGAATAATGAAAAACTTTCATCATTGCCTTTCGAGAGTTTTTTACCGTTATAAAGGGGTATAAAATTATTTTCCATATAAATAAAAATTAATATATAAAAAGGCATTTTTAAATATTGAAATGGAAATATCACATTCTTTTGTTTAAAAATAAAAAATAAAAATAGAATTTTCAGTAGATATTGTTGCTATTGTGTTTACAATTTTTTTAATCATTAATCACTTTTATTTTATAAAAAAGCGTTTAATTTTGTTTTACTATCTCAATTTAAAAAAGAATTATTATAATTTTTTTATGAAACACAATTTTATTTTTAAGGAGTTTATGTATGCATATATGGTTTAGATAGTGAAGTTATAATTTAGTAATGGATATTATTAAATTTGACTTATGTGAATTATTTTTTAGTTACTTAAAGAGGAAGAACAATTTCAAATTGAATCAATTTTCATAATTTATTTTTTACTACTTGGATTCAGTGACTATCCTTTTTTGTGGTTATATGATTTTCTCCTATATAATAAAGGTTGATTTTAGAATTTAGATATAACTTAATTTGCTTCATTTCATTAGTAAAATAATATAATTGATTTCATATCTAAAACTTTTTTTTCTGTAAAATATATTATATGTAACTAATTTTTTACCATGGTGAAATGTAAATTTAAGCTAGATATTTTAAAGTTTTTTATTATTATATTACATTCAGTTTTAAGGTAAGTAAATTATAATACTTACATAATCTTATTTATATTTTAACTTTAGTAGGTAAATTATAATTCTTACATAATTTTATTTAATTTTTAGTTTCACTACTTATTACAATATCAGAGTTGTTGATTCACACATTTTAGACCAAAACTATTTAATCTTTACATACCACCTTTGTACTTTTACTACTTAAACAACTTTTGTAAGACATGTCAAGTGGTAAAGAAGCAAAGAAATCCAATTTCATGATTAAGCACCAAACTATGTTGCTTGAATTCAAGGCCAAATTTCCTTTGCATGTTTACCAATTAAACAACTTTTTCAAGACCCGTAAAGTAACAAAGAAGCAAGGAAATTCAATCTGATGCTTAATAACCAAACTATGTTGATTGAATTCAAAATCAGATTTAATAACCTAAGAAATATCCATGTTATCACCCTTGGGGTTATTCTATTGAACAGAGTTTCTTCAAAAAAAAATGTAAAGGAGGAGACAATTTCTCCTGATTCTAACTCAACTAAAAAAAATCTAACATGTAGACTAGATAATCCTCGATGACATATTTTTAAGATTAAATTCACTCCTATAGAGAAGGCAACTAATTTAGAGCATGCAATGCCATTGAGTTCTCAAACAATGTAGGGAAAGAAATCTAATATGTAAAATCAAAATTTGGGAAGCTTCATGTGTTAGTAATAACATAATATAATTTATTTAAAGCAAAATATGCAAGATAACATTGTCTCAAAAAAGACTAGTAAGAGAAAAATGCAAGAGTAGTCAAAACTATCCAGCATTTCATATAAATATCATGGTATTTCGTGATGAATGAAAAAAAAATTAAAGACCATAAGACATTCACATTAAGTGAGTGAAATAAAATGATCATGTACCTATAAAATTAATAGTGTCTTAGGGAATCAAGTTCTTGGTAAAACATTTACAAAATAAGATTTCTTGACCAAGTCCTTCTTCTATGATCTCTATCTTATAGATTACTTTATGTTTTTGTAATCTATAATCGTAGTGAAATCCTTCTTCTATGATCTCAATCTTAGGGATTACTTTATGTTTCCCTAATCTTTCTATTAGGGATGACGTAAATTCATCTTCTAATAATTTAATTGTTTTCTCTTATTTGGATTAAGCTTGAGCAAGAGCTTTGACTTGGCTTTTAATCTAGATTTATCCTTCTCGATTTTTGTTATGTCATTACTTTGGTTGTGTTTAGTGGTAAGCATGTTTAAATTCCCTTTAATATTGGAAATTTCATTATCTTTCTCCCTAAAGATATTTGTAATGGATGCTTAGTCCTACATGAGTACTCGATTCATAATAATATTTTGTTGAAATCATCAATGGTAATTGTTTTAGCTCTATACCTAGCCTTTTTTATGCATGATATTTCTTCATTTCTTTGGATTTATAGTATAAGTTTGGGGACATTGATAGAAGCTTGAATCAAATCTCTAGGCACTAGATCAGATATATCCCTATTCTAATACATTTTGTCTTGGGGAGTCAGATTTTATAAATCCACAATAAACTATGTAGTTTCAGAATCTTCGAGCTTTGCCTCTCTACTCGATTTGTCTACTTTAGCCTGCATGACTGCCATTTCCAATTGCCTAGCCTTGCAATTGATTATGGATAAGAGTCTATAAGTGGTTGGATCCTCTTGTCTCATTTAGGTATATAATTAATGTTCTTATTCAAAGAATTCCTTATTTGGACTTTGGTAGGATGTCCTTTCCCTATACTTTGAATAATTGATTTATCTTATGATTGTACTTATGAGGAAAAATGAGACTCGTGAGTAGAAAAATAGATAACATATAGCCTTTTAGTACCATCATTGTGTGAAGAATTAATTATTATTTTTGGACATTTACTTTCAAGAATGAGAGATTTTGTGTTCATAAGGTCCTAATTTGCTTTTCTGATTATACTAGGGTTCCAAGAATCTATTTGTGATGCTTTTGTTGCTCTATCTACATCAAAACTTTATTATGCAAGTAGTTCAAAGCTCTCACTTGAGGAGTCTTTATTTGGAATTCTTTCTTTCTATAGTTGGCCTCATGGATATAAGTGGGAAATTTCATCGAATCTCTCAAATTAGACATAATATGCAAGGGATCATACCTCCATTTTCATCTTCCTCAAAGTTAAAATTTTTTGATAACTTCTCGATAATGGGAAAAGTCAATCTTGAATTGATAATGAATCCAAACATATTTATCGAGTCAATGAATGCATATTATCTTCAATAGAGACGAAGTGTAGGCCATTTGAATGTATCGTTAAGTGCATATACTCTAATGAAAAAAATTGGCAGTGAGATTTCGAGGTAGCCTATAAGGTTCAACCTCTATGTCATATCCTAATGATAGTGTAGTCGTGCTATAACATCCCTGGGTTAAAATTCTACATAATAAATGGGAATTATAAAGGAAAAATAAAACCAAGGGACATGTATTCCAAGCTGAATGAGGGGAAAAGATTACATTTGGAATCAATTGTGGTTAAATGTTTATTTATTGGCTATTGAAATTGGTATTGTCATTGACAAGAGGAAAAAACAATAAATGGAAATTTAATACAAGAAACAAATGAAAATAAGAGAAAAGGAAGATGAAGAGATTAGAATATGAATGCAAGGGAAAATGAAAGGAAAAAGGAAAAGAAAAGAAAATAAATTGGGAGAGACATCACTCTAGCATTATTCATTTTTGAGAAAGAGAAAGAGAAAGAGAGAACAATAAAGCAAGAGGAGAGAAAAGGAGAGAGAAATTGGAAAGCACTTGGACACAAGCTAGAGACAAGGAAGGAAGGCAATGAGCACAAGAATAAGATTGGAACAATAGCCAATATGAGCCTTGGAGCCACGTAGGAAGGAATTCAACAATGCTTCCATTCCACTTGTAGCTTCTATGTAGAACTACGTAAATCAATGTGGCTCATGACTAATGGTTTCAAGACCCAATTCCATGGGTTCGATTACCATGAGGAATAGCGATGATTTAATGGCCTATAGTTCATGGAGTGGATAGGTTGAAATTTGGGTTGAGATTGAACTATTTGCTTGGTATAGTCAATGCCCCCACCTGTTATATGTTTTATTATGGTGCCCCCTATTTAGTCAATTTGGTATGTCTTAAATTGCTACATTAATTATCAATCCGAGAGTCGTAAACTGATGAAGTGTGGCGCACTATATGTGCAAGACAACCTCTTTCTTACTTTTTATTGTTTTGAATTTTTATTTTGTTTTGGGAGTTTTATGTTTGTTTATCTCCTAATGTGAATGGAAATCCTATTCTTGAGTTTTGAGAATACTTTAGAAGGCAAGTATGGATGTAGATTTTAAGGCAAATATGCCCTTCATGATGATTTCTAGACCTTAACACTTCAGAGGATCTCGAAACATACTAGTGATGAAATTAATACTTGGACAAGAATGTAAATGTGCAGCTATTCAAATCAAATGAATAACGAAGTACTGATCATGAAATCACTATCTTTGCTGCTCATCTAAATACAAAAAAATAAGTTAAGCTACTGCACTCAAACAAATCAAAAACTGCAAACTAGTAAAAGTAAAATCAATTCACTTCACTTATAGTTTGATAGCTTGCCAGGTAGTCTTTTCGAGGTTAAGCTATGGATTTGGAGATAACGTCAATAACATGAGGAATTGATATTTAAACTAACTAACAAAGCAAATGAAAATAAAATCAAGTCACTTCACTTATAGTTCGATAGCTCGCCAAGTAGTTTTTTCGGGGTTAAGCTATGACTTCGGAGATAACGTCAATAACATGGAGAACCTGATATCTAATTGCAGAAAAATAAAAGTGAAATAAAATCACTTCCTCATGATTTGATAGCTCACCAAGTAGCTTTTCGGGGTTAAGCCATGGCTCTGGAGATAATGTCAATGACATGAAGAATTTGATATCTAAACTAACTAACAAAGCAAATGAATAAGACTGAAATCAAGGCATAACTGAAATTGAAAAGCTAAGAAAAACAAAGTCAACAGAGAGACCAATCTCATGCCACTAGTTATTGCAAAAATTGTATGAAAATGCCCGGGCCTAGCCTATCCTGAAACACACTGATCAGTGTTAGCAAAAATATACAATGCTTGGAAAATCATGCACATGAATGAAACATTAACACCATAACTAAATTATGAAAGATACACATGTGAACAAACTATGAAATATCTACAATGCAAATAAGGAAACATTGCATAAAAACTTTACAGAAATAAAGAACAAAACCTAAGCCAGTAGGGGCCCTTTGCACAGCCTTGGTCAACACGCTATCAATGGGCAAGCATTTGGAAGGAAAAATATGCCATCTCTTGGCACTATTTCGAGCTAATAAGAATGTTAGGGAATCTGAAGGGCTCTCCCATATGGAATAAGGCCTGGGAGAACAGAGAGGTAGTTCAGAAAAAACAATTTCTGGGAAATCAGGGATGGAGATCAGGCACTATTATGGGAGGATAAATGGCAAGAAGAACCAATTCTCTTGAAAGAAGAATTTTTGGGCCTCAAACAAGAAACAACAACCAAGGTATGGTAAAGGTAAAAGACTTTTGGGACAATGCTCACAACACAGGTAAATGGAGAATATGGAAGAAGATATATGGCAGAGAGGACATCACACTCAACGGCCAAGCAGAGACCCTAAAAAAGATGATAGATTAGAGAATGATTCTTATCACACAAGGATAGGATCAACTAAGATGGGGTAACAACAAAAACGGCAACTTCAAGATCAAGGAAGCTAAAGATATTCTCTTAGGGCTGGAACTCCAAGGCGCGGTCAGAATTTGGCAGAAACTATGGAGAAGCAAAAGCTGGACAAAGATCAAACTCTTTCTGTGGTTGATTCACCACAGGAAAATTCTAGCCTGGGACAATATTGGAAAAATGGTTATTCTGGGCCCTTCAGATGCCAACTCTGTGAAGAACAAGAGGAGATTATGGAACATCTTCTCAATAGTTGCATTTTCACTTCCAGGTTATGGGATTTCTTTGCCAACATCTTCAATCAGTCCGATAGAGACAAAGAAAGTATCACTAACACCCTACATGGTTGGAGAAATTATGGTTCGGATAATGAAATTCTCAACTTAGCCTGGGCTCTCGTGCCAAGTTTCATACTATGGAATGTGTGGAAAGAGAGGAACAAAAGAATATTCAAAGAAGAACACCTTTCCTCGCCTGCTGGAGCAGATCTTAAAACAGTTAAAAGAGACAGTAAGCACAACAGTTAGGGATCTACCCAAGAATCCTCCCTCCAAAACAGAAGTGAGAATTCTCAAACAGTTAAACTTGCAGGGGCTCATTCCATAAGAATTCGACAGGAAAATAAACATAAAGGAAAAATCCAAAGAATTCTTGATTCCCCTCTTCCGGAAGGTTCTCTGAAATATAACATCGATGGAGCATCAAAAGATAACCCCGAAATCATTGGCTTTGGAGGAATTCTTCGAAATGAACATAGAAACATCATCTCCCTTTTCCACTGTCATTTAGGAAAAGCCACCAACAATATGGCGGAACTAATGGCACTAGGGCAGTGCTTAGAACTTCTGAAACAGGACAATTTCCAGAATGTGATAATAGAGGCAGACTCAAAGCTGGTCATCGACCACGAAAATAAGTCAATAATATTTATTTTAGGGTATACCTTGAATTTATAATATTAATTTCTTGGATTCAATATTATTCTCTTGAATTTATAATCCCTTGGCTTCAAATTATTTCCCTGAGTTTATAATTCCTTGCTATTCGTGAACCACGATTCGCTGATAATAGCAACATGGATCGGAACCGGAAAGCTCATTTACTTTGGATATCGTTACTCGCAACACTCATATACTTGCTTTGAACTCCCCACCAATATTCTTTATGACGTTTGAAAGCCATCAATTGCCGTCTCCATTGCGGCTCCCGGGCTTGGAGAACAACCCAGCTCGCGTTTATTGCTATTTTTTCTCCTGGAGGTGATAATCGCCGTTGCTGTGATGGGATTTGATGATGTTGACGTTTATTGCTTGAAAATTATGATGAGTTATCTGCATGCGACCGACTCCAGAGCTATTACTGGATGTGGAGAGCCGCTGTTCTGCCACCATGGAATTTACGCCTTCGGCTTTGTTCGATGATGCAGAGTATTCCATTTTATCAGTCGTCGGGACACTCGGGTTCAGCCTGTAATATAACGACTTCTTGTTGGCAGCACTCTTTGTGGATCAGCCACTTCTGGGGCTTAGGATCTCTTGAACACACCCCAATGTATCTTTTTGCATATGACCGTTGGCAGTTTGCAAGCTAGCTTCATCGTCGGCAAGGGAATTGAGGCTGGTACCAACGGCTGAAAGACTTTGGGGGGTGATAAACAGGTTATTCTTCTTGAGAACCTGGCGTTGGTATGGCCAGCAACGAACAGGAAGGAGATCATAATCATGAGCGTGCTTATACTGCTCTTCATCATAACTCTCAGAGGTACACGGATAGCAGATGAACGTATGATATCAGATGAGTTTTGACGGATTTGCGGGAGAAGAAGATATCAGGCGGTAAGAGAAAACGGGAACACAGAGAGTTGGAAGACTTGGGTGCGAAAACATCTGAAATAACGCGAATATTTTACAGACAGGGACATTGTGAGAGAGGGAACTCCCTCGCCGCCTTCTCTGACGTGCGTGCGTATTCACGGTCATCGCGCTCGAGCTGCGGGCGTCACGGCGTGCGCTAAAGAGTCAGCGTTCACTGAATCCTACAGCAAAACACATTACTTTTGAGAAGAATAAAATAAAACTACTTTAGTTCAAAAGTTGAACGCAAGCCGCCACAGCCATTCTAAAACATATGTGACATTCTAATTGCATGCCAGAACCGTTTGGAGAATAATTAAAATCGCTTGGTGCTCCAAGAGCATTTTATAAAAGGATATAAAATGATTATTTTCCACGCAAATGAACAATGATATAAAATAATTATTTTCTATGTAAATGAATGTAATATTTAAAAACACGTGTGAATATTATACATAATTATATCAAAAGGGATTATTATAAATAATTATTTCAAAACGAATTTGCATTTATTAATTATTTTTATTGGATAATTAAAAATAATGTTTTTACGTAGAAAACAACGTTAAATTTTTGTGTAATTAAAAAAAATAAGAATTATTATAATTATCAGTAATACAATTTTATCTTTATAAATCTCATGTATGCATATATTGATAATTTATGGAAATTAAAATCGGTATAGGTGATTTCTTTTTAGTTGTTCAAACATGAATAGCAATTCCAAATTGAATTAGTTATTGTGATTCATCTTTTTGTTATTGAATGTGCAAACAATCATCTTGTGTCGCTTTATGGTTCTCTATTGCATGGTGAAGATTGTTTTTAGAATATAAATGGAACTGAATTTACTTCATTCTATAATTATAATAATTTAATTGATTTCAAGTATGAGATTTTTTTTTTTTTTTTTTTTTTAAATATATTATGTGCCGGTTGTTTCTTATAATTGTGAAATGCAAGAACAACATAACCTGAATGAATGTCATATGAACGTTTTTGACGGCCTATTTTGCTTTTCAAAAAATCCATGAATTTCATACTACGCCGCAATGTTTGTCGTACAGATACATTAACAATACCGTCTAATGTAATTGGACGAGCCAATTATATATATATAACAATATATACAGATTTATGTAATATATATATAAATCTCAACCCATTTATCTTTAATACTCAAGATTTTATTTGTAGCTTATGTAAATTATTTTGTTTCCGGTCGAATTTTGAATGTGTCAATTCTCTCCTGTTATCCCAGACACCATGCTCATATATATAAAAGTTCAGGCTAATCAAAATGGGTAACTATGTGCTTAATTCATATCTCTGCGAGAAAACAATGAGAATCAGAAATATAGGATATTTACGGATTGCTTTTTCGCTTATAGAAATCACAAAGCTTCCCTCACTAACGATGTTTTCAGATTGTACATCAACAACTTCAAATTTACATTTACACCAGCTTGAAACCGAAGTTGCCCTTTTAGATTAAAAAAAATGAATTAATGTACGAATAAAAAATGGGGTATGAGGGCAACAACTTCGTTGCTCTACCATTTCACATCTGGAATGGTCTGCTACACCCATTGTAAGAAGGTTTCACACCAGATAATTCTTATCAAAATCGTTATGTCAACTAGGCTTGCGATTCGCTCATAATCAGCAACCTGGATCGATCTCGAATGTTCATTTTCTGAAATATTCTTCAATACTTGGTGTCACGCCCACAATCTTTTTTTTCTTATTGGGCGGGTGCACCACCACCGTGCACATTATTTGGTCAACAATAGTGCATATGGACTACGCCTTCCATATAACCATACTTAGTTTATTTCATTAACCAAGCCAAACTTATTCTTTATGCTCAACACATTTATCAACCGAAATGCAATTAAACCGAAAACATACATTTACTCATAAATGTAAAGGGAGGGGCAACTCCCGGTAAAGTCTGCCCACATATATTATATCAATTTTCTTCAATAATACAATACAACGCAAGTGTGCTTGGCGTAAACCCGAGGCCACACTTAATAATAGTTACACATAGGCGTAGAACAACCTTACAATTATATGCTAGTTTCCCACGGTAGGAGGGTGCTCAACTGATGCACAAGACCCCCGTCACAAACCCGGCATAAATCTGTTCAACGTCCTCTTCGTACTCGGCCCTTTGCCAAAACTTTAACCAACCAAACTGCGCCTCTTTCTTCTGATTCCTATGCACATAAGGCATGCGCATTAATCCCAAAGAACTGCGCACTTTTGATTCTATGCGAGGTCCTTATCAAAGACCGATTGCTTGATGATCGAATGAGCTCAAAGCTCATCATACTTATACCCAAGCTCGTGGGTTTTGGGAGGGGCGTCCAGCCTTATGGCCGACCCCTGTATCTATTATTCAATGCCCCAAGTGCTCTTTGCCATGCGTTGGTCTTGTTTACTTTGACGATGCGTATAACCCACGAGCCCAACACTTAGCTCGCGCAGTGTTGTCCGCTCGTTACATTGCCTCACTTCCCCACCGCATCCTTGCTCGTCGCTCGTTCCGCTATCTCATGCCCGTCGTTTGCTGTCAACGATAATTCATGCCCGGAGGGTGCCCGCCCGTGCGCGCCCGCACGGTGGTCTGCCACCGCATTTGCCATTTGTTGTTGGGCGGGTGGGTGTCCGTGCACGACCCACCGCCATCACACTTCATACTACTTTGCCATAGGGCGTCCGCCCGTGTACTCCGCACAACGGTCTACCGCAACCTGTGGCGTATATGCCTTGTGTCGCAGGGCGAGTGGGTGCCCTGCACACGACCCACTGCCCACACACTGTAATCCGCTTCAACAGTTAGACGCCCGTCCGTGTACTCCTACACGACGGTCTTTAAACTTGACCGTAAGGTATGGCCCGAGTCATTGGGCGGATGGGCGCCCCGCGCACTATCCACAACCCGCACACGATGCGCACACTGTTCCGATGTTGGGCGAGTGGGTATGCCCTACACGACCCGTGCCCATTTCGAATTCTGTTCACCTGCGGGCACATTGTTCCGACGTCGGGTGGGCGGGTATGCCCTGCACGACCCGCGCTCGTTTCCAACCTGTTCACCCACGGCAACCTGTACGCCAACTCTAGCCCGTTCGCCACACCAACCTATTTGTCGCCCGAACTTGAACTCGGCCTTCGCCCAGCCTCTACCCATCTCAGCGGGTACACCTGCTGCGTTTACCGCGTTTGTCTGCTGTGCAAACCCGAGCTGTTGTGTCGTTGGGTGGGCGCCCTACGCCCGACCCACGACCTGTACATGTGTTGGTTCGGTGTTTGGGCGGGCGGGTGTGCCTTGCACGACCTGCGCCCGCTGTCCTTCCATTCACCATTGCTGCACCCGGAGGTCGTCCGCCCGTGCATATCCGCACGGCGGTCCATCACTCCACCGTAATGTCATAACGTGTAGCTTTGGCTGTCGGGCGGGTGGGTGCCTTGCACACGACCCACGACCCATGCCCACAACTGTTATCAATGTTGTTTCGGCGTTTGGGTGGGCGGGTGTGCCCTGCACGACCCACGCCCCTCTCCAATCCGTAATCAACGTCCTCCTTTATGCTGTCTGAACTATGACTCGTCCTCCACCCGGTCCTTGCCCGATTCGGTGAGCCCGCCCGCTGCGGTTACCATGCCTAGTTCGTCGGGTGAAAATGCCGTCCATCGTGCACGAGGCACCCGCCCGTCGTGCGGGGCGCCCATCCCCCGTCGTGCACGTCTGCCCGGCTTGCCAGGCATTACATTCTCCCCCACTTGAAAACGTTGTCGTCCCGACAACACACCATCCCAGCAGCTCTCTACCAAGACCGTCATCATCCATAATGTAGACTCCTCCACATAAGGCAATGTCTCCATCAGGTCATCAGCTCCATGTGCAAACCGCCCATGTATGTCAAGTGCTACACATCCCGGTCATGTGTCAACACTTCCTCCTACGATCCCATGCTCAGGTCCATGGGAACCCCATCTTTCTGCCGCATGTCTGGATCATCAACCTGCTCAACCATGTTGAGGGCTCACTGCTTTGAGCAGCCAACAATGAGCCCCATATTCTATGTCCTCTAAGAAGATGTGGAGGGGGATGAGCCGGGATGCTCTTCCCTGCTAATCAGCTCGATCCATCGATCAGGATCTTCAACCTCCATCCGTTGTAGATATGCCTCCCGATCTTCCTTCTGGACGTTCGGCTTTACATATATCTCATCCTCATCATCGTCTTCTACTAACTCTAGCCTTCTTGATAAATCCAAGATGCTATCTGATAGTGATCGGATGACTAGTGATTGCTCTACAAGCTTTGCCTCAACAGTAGACAACCGCTTGTTTGTCTTGTCCTCCATCTGCATACCTCCTAACTTACGATCAGGTTTTGTCACCCCAATGGTTGGAACACCGACGGGCACATCCTCCTTTCCATCGTAAATGAAGAGCTTCCTTAGATGTGGTACAACCATAGCCTCAAACTGTTTCATGAATTCCATCCCCAATACGGCCTCATAATCATCAATCCGCACTATGGTGAAGTCCACCTTTCCGGTCCATTCACCAAGTGTGATGTCTACCTTTTCAGCTATACCAAGGATTACCATAGGAGGAGAGTTCACTGTTTTCATTTGTGCTCTCACTCGTACAAATTTCAGCCCAAGTCTCCTTGCGGTATCTTCACTCATGAAGCTGTGTGATGCTCCACTATCGACCATAGTGATCACCTCGGCCTCACCAACCTTCATTTGAACATACTCCAATCTGTTCCTTTCCGGATCCCTCCTAGAAGTCACTTCTGTAGTAGCAGACGACCCCAGTATCTGCATCATTCCTACAGAAGCATTGTCATCCTCATCGGATTGTGCGGCAGCGGCCACCTTTGGTTTAGAGGGGCAATTCTTAACCACATGTGGTCCTGCACATAACTAGCATTTCAAAGGCTTCTTCTCCTTCGGATTATCATCAGACTTCGAAGCATCATCCTTTTTCTTTTCTTTTGGTTTGTCGGACTTCTTTTTCTCATTGGAAGTCTCATCATAGTGATCCACTAATCTGTCGACCGCAACGAAGGCCTCTTCAAGCGTCCTTATTTTCTGTCTCTTCACCTCATTACGGGCCCAAGGCTTCAACCCAATAATAAAATTGAAGACTTTGTCCCTCTCTGCCATATCGGGAAGTTCCAGAGCTGCGCTTGAGAACTCTCGCTGATACGCTTGTAGGCTTCCGGTTTGTTTGATGAACTTAATTTTCGTCCTTGCCTCCCATGTTTCATCTTGAGGACTAAAATGGGATTGCAAGGCTTTCTTCATGTCTTCCCACGAAGTGATGTCATCAGCATTACCATTGATCATCTGATCCACCCTCCTTCGCAACCACAACTTGGCATCATTTGTAAGGAATTGAGCGGCCACCTTGACTTGTGCCTCCCCATCCGGTAGACCCAATCTTTCCAGGTACTGCTCCATGTCCCGTAGGAAGTTACCAAGAGTCTTTGCGCTCCTCGTGCCATCATAAGATTCCGGCTCGTTGACCTTTACGTGAGGCACTCCTACACCTGAGTTGTGTCTCACGGCCCTCTTCAATACCGCAATCTCATCTTTGGCTTCCTCAAGAGCTTTACCTGTTTTTTCAAGAGTTCCTTTCAAGTTTGTGATCTCTGCAAGACCCTGATCCCTTGATTCTTCGACCTCTTTGACCCTTCCTTCAAGTTGTGTGCACAAGAAATCAGTGTACTCGTACTGTGTTTTGAGTTCATCATGCTGTGTACAGAGTTCTTCAAGCTCTTCCTTGACTTTGGAGATGGCCTCTCGCTCCTTGCTAAGTGAGTCCACCTCTTGGTTCCAAGAATTCTCCAAGGACTCCATCCTCACAAGTACCTTTTCCATGTACTCAAGAGTAGCATCCCTCATCACGTCCTTCATCGCATGACTAGACCCAGCTTGAGAGTTAGATGCCATCTTGTTGCTTCTTTGTGACCTAGTATTGACCATTCACTGTCTTCCTCAAATCACCTGCAAGAACCTTGTCCAAGTCTTCACGAGCAACCCTGCTCTGATACTACCTGTCACGCCCCTAATCTCTTTTTTCTTATTGGGCGGGTGCGGCACCACCGTGCACGTTATTTGGTCAACAATCGTGCATATGGACTACGCTTTCCATATAACCATACTTAGTTTATTTCATTAACCAAGCCAAACTTATTATTTATGCTCAACGCATTTATCAACTGAAATGCAATTAAACCGAAAACATACATTTACTCATAAATGTAAAGGGAGGGGCAACTCCCGGTAAAGTCTGCCCACATATATTATATCAATTTTCTTCAATAATACAATACAACGCAAGTGTGCCTGGCGTAAACCCGAGGCCACACTTAATAATAGTTACACATAGGCGTAGAACAGCCTTACAATTATATGCTAGTTTCCCACGGTAGGAGGGTGCTCAACCGATGCACAAGAACCCCGTCACAAACCCGGCATAAATCTGTTCAACGTCCTCTTCGTACTCGGCCCTTTGCCAAAACTTCAACCAACCAAACTGCGCCTCTTTCTTCCGATTCCTATGCGCATAAGGCATGCGCATTAATCCCAAAGAACTGCGCACTTTTGATTCTATGCGAGTTCCTTATCGAAGACCGATTTCTTGATGATCGAATGAGCTCAAAGCTCATCATACTTATACCCAAGCTCGTGGGTTTTGGGAGGGGCGTCCAGCCTTAAGGACGACCCCCGTATCTATTATTCAACGCCCCAAGTGCTCTTTGCCATGCGTCGGTCTTGTTTACTTTGACGATGCATATAACCCACGAGCCCAACACTTAGCTCGCATAGTGTTGTCCGCTCGTTACATTGCCTCACTTCCCTGCCGCATCCTTGCTCGTCGCTCGTTTCGCTGTCTCATGCCCGTCGTTTGCTGTCAACGATAATTCATGCCCGGAGGGTGCCCGCCCGTGCGCGCCCGCACGGTGGTCTGCCACCGCATTTGCCATTTGTTGTTGGGCGGGTGGGCGTCCGTGCACGACCCACCACCATCGCACTTCATACTACTTTTCCATAAGGCGTCCGCCTGTGTACTCCGCACGACGGTCTACCGCAACCTGTGGCATATATGCCTTGTGTCGCCGGGTGGGTGGGTGCCCTGTGCACGACCCACTACCCACACACTGTAATCCGCTTCAACAGTTAGACGCTCGTCTGTGTACTCCTGCACGACAGTCTTTAAACTTGACCGGAAGGTATGGCCTAATTCGTTGGGCGGATGGGCGCCCCGCGCACTATCCACAACCCGCACACGATGCACACACTGTTCCGGTGTTGGGCGGGCGGGTATGCCCTGCACAACTCGCGCCCGTTTCCAATTCTGTTCACCCACGGGCACACTGTTCCGATGTTGGGTGGGCGGGTATGCCCTGCACGACCCGTGCCCATTTCCAACTTGTTCACCCACGGCAACCTGTGCGCCAACTCTAGCTCGTTCGCCACACCAACCTGTTTGTCGCCCGAACTTGAACTCGGCCTTCACTTGGCCTCTACCCGTCTCGGCGGGTACCCCTGCTGCGTTTACCGCGTTTGTCTGCTATGCAAACCCGAACTGTTGTGTCGTTGGGTGGGCGCCCTGCGCTAGACCCACGACCTGTACATGTGTTGGTCCGATGTTTGGGCGGGTGGGTGTGCCCTGCACGACCCGCGCCCGCTGTCCTTCCGTTCACCATCGTTGCACCCGGAGGTTGTCCGCCCATGCACATCCGCACGGCAGTCGATCACTCCACCATAATGTCATAACGTGTAGCTTTGGCTGTCGGGTGGGTGGGTGCCTTGCGCACGACCCACGACCCATGCCCACAATTGTTATCAATGTTGTTTCGGCGTTTGGGCGGGCGGGTGTGCCCTACACGACCCGCGCCCCTCTCCAATCCGTAACCAACATCCTCCTTTATGCTGTCTGAACTATGACTCGTCCTCCGCCCAGTCCTTGCCCGATTCGGTGAGCCCGCCCGCTGCAGTTACCATGCCTAGTTCGTCGGGCGAAAATGCCGTCCATCGTGCACGAGGCACCCGCCCGTCGTGTGGGGCGTCCGTCCACCGTCATGCACACCTGCCCGGCTTGCCAGGGCGTTACACATGGGATTGGAATTGCAATGAACGAATTCGTTATATGAGACGGTAGATCGTGAGTCGCAAGACTCGTATGTTTGCTTCGAACTCTGCACTAATATTCTTTATGATGTTTAATATCATCAGTTGCCGCCTCCATTGCCGGCTCCCATGCTTGGAGTAGAACCCAGTTTGCGGTTGCTGCTTTTTTCTGGCTGGAGGTGATCATCTCCGTTGCTGTGACAGGATTTGATGATGTTGACTTTTCTTGCATGAAAATTATGATGGATTACCTGCATGTGACCGACCCCAGGGCTATTACTGGATGTGGAGAGCTGCTGTTCCATCACCATGGAATTTGCGCCTTCATCTTTTTTCAACGATGCAGATGATTCCATTTTATCAGTCATTTGGATACTGGGGTTGAGCTTGATAGATAACGACTTCTTGTTGGCAGCACTCTTTGAGGACCAGCCACTTTTGGGTTTTCGGATCTCTTGAACACACCCCAACGGATCTTTCTCCATATGACCGTTGGCAGTTTGCAAGCTAGATTCATTGTCGATGAGGGAATTGAGGCTGGTACTAACGGCCGAAAGACTGTGGGGGGCGATAAATAGGTTATTCTTCTTGAGAAACGTGGCGTTGCTATGGTCGAGCAGGAAGGAGATCATAATCAGGAGTGCCATTACACTGCTCTTCATCATAAAGCTCGGTGTTAGCAGACAACCGATATGATATGAGAGAGAAGTACAGAGATAGGAGATGAATGATATGATATCAGACGAGTTTTAACACGGAAAATACGATATTTGATGGATTTGCAGGAGAAGAAGATTTCAGGCAGTATGAGAAAACAGGAACACAGAGAGTTGGAAGACTTGGGTGGGGAAACATGGGAAATAATGCGAATATTTTATAGACAGAGATATTGTGAGTGAGGGAACTCCCTGGCCGCCTTCTCTGACATGCGTGGGTATTCATGGTCATCACGCAAGCGCAAAACAGTTGATCAAATCCTTCAAACCTTTTTCAATTGGGTGGGCAGTAGCAGTGGACTGGTGACAGGAAAGTTGAATTTCAGAAATCACGCGGTGTAAGCGGGCGCCGTCGCGAGCGCTGGACCGACATCTTGAAACCTTCTTAGAAGGTGTAGCACACAGGGCTGTTGGGTAGGAAAGTTTCGACGAATTTCAGGTATATTGACCCACCTGGAACTATTCGTTTTCTTGGCTGATACGCCACGTGCTTGTAAAGGCAATATTCTCGAGCTGCGGGCATCACGGTGTACGCTAAAGGCAAGAGCTAACCAGCCTGCTATAGGGCATTAAATGACTGGTTAGCTACATGCCCTTTAACTTTATAACACATCCACGCACATAACGAGATAAATGAAAAATAATTAGGTGTGTTATAAAATTAAAGTGCATGCAGCTAACCAATCATTTAATGCCCTATGGCAGGCTGGTTAGCTCTTGCCATATGCTAAAGAGTTAGTATTCAATGAATCCTACTTCTAGGAAAAGAATAAAATAACAATAACAATCATTTTTTTAATTCAACAGTTCAACCCGAACCCAAACTCAAACCACGTAGAAGAAAAGGATGGCATTCGGAGAAAATCGCATGGGATACTGTTCGGAGAATAATGAAAAACTTTCATCATTGCCTTTCGAGAGTTTTTTACCGTTATAAAGGGGTATAAAATTATTTTCCATATAAATAAAAATTAATATATAAAAAGGCATTTTTAAATATTGAAATGGAAATATCACATTCTTTTGTTTAAAAATAAAAAATAAAAATAGAATTTTCAGTAGATATTGTTGCTATTGTCTCTACAATTTTTTTAATCATTAATCACTTTTATTTTATAAAAGAAGTGTTTAATTTTTTTTTTACTATGTCAATTCAAAAAAGAATTATTATAATTTTTTTTTTATGAAACACAATTTTATTTTTAAGGAGTTTATGTATGCATATATTGTTTAGATAGTGAATTATAATTTAGTAATGGATATTATTAAATTTGACTTCGGTGAATTATTTTTTAGTTACTTAAAGAGGAAGAACAATTTCAAATTGAATCAATTTTCATAATTTATTTTTTTACTACTTGGATTGAGTGACTATCATTTTTTGTGGTTATGTGATTTTCCCCTACATAATAAAGGTTGATTTTAGAATTTAGATATAACTTAATTTGCTTCATTTTATAAGTAAAATAATTTAATTGATTTCATATCTAATTTTTATTTTTTTTTCTAAAATATATTATGTGTAACTAATTTTTTACCATGGTGAAATGTAAATCTGGGCTAGATATTTTAAAGTTTTTTTTATTATATTACATTTAGTTTAAGGTAAGTAAATTATAATCCTTAGATAATTTTATTTATATTTTAACTTTAGTAGGTAAATTATAATTTTTACATAATTTTATTTAATTTTTAGTTTCACTACTTATTACAATATAAGAGTTGTTGATTCACACATTTAGGACCAAAACTATTTGATCTTTACATAACACCTTTGTACTTTTACTATTTAAACAACTTTTGTAAGACCTGTCAAGTGGTAAAGAAGCAAAGAAATCCAATTTCATGCTCAAACACCAAACTATGTGGATTGAATTTAAGACCAGATTTCCTTTGTACCTTTACCAATTAAACAACTTTTTTAAGACCCATAAAGTAACAAAGAAGCAAGAAAATTGAATCTCATGCTCAATCACCAAACTTTGTTGATTGAATTCAAAACCAGATTTAATAACCAAAAAAATATGCATGTTATTACCCTTGGGTCTATTCTATTGAACAAAATTTCTTAAGACATCTAAAGGTGGAAACAATTTCTCCTGATTTTAACTCAACTAAAAAAATCTAACATGTAGACTAGATAACCCTCGATGACTGATTTTTGAAATTAAATTCACTCCAAGAAAGAAAGGAAGTAATTCAGAGCATACAATCCCGTTGAGTTCTCAAACAATGTAGGAAAAAAATCTAATATGTAAAATCATAATTTGGAAAGCTTAATGTGTTAGCAATAACACAATATTATTTAAACCAAACTATGCAAGATAACATGGTGTGAAAAAGACTATTAATAGAAAAATGCAAGAATAGTCAAAACTATCCAACATTTCATATAAATATCATGGTATTTCGTGATGAATGGAAAAGAAAAATTAAAGACCATAAGACATTCACATTCAATGAGTGAAATAAAATGATCATGTACCTTTAAAATTAATAGTGTCTTAGCGAATCAAGTTCTCGGTAAAACGTTTACAAAATAAGATTTTTAATTGCACGTGCTTTTTCCATTAAAGGTAAATAAACAATGTTGAATCCATGCTGGGATGCATATCAGAGTCCTAAGCCCAGATCGACTACAAGGTTTGGTGAATCAAGTCATGTCCTTTCCTCCCTATCATGAACCCCTATTTTATATGACATTTTCCGTTTTACAATTCATTCGGCCCCTAGTGCTGTTAATTCCGTTAATTCTTCTTAACTGCTCAAGCGGTTCCCCTTTTTTTTTTTGGTTTTTGTACTTATTGCTACTATGCTAGACCCAACACTATTATTCGAAAAGGGGTTGACATGAGGTCTTCAACCATTGGATTTCGACTATGATACTTTTTCTCTAAGTCATTGTTAACAGGGGTCTTTTGTTTCTCAATCGAGAGATGACTTGCCAACTGGATTCATTCAGGATTGGGAATTCCTGCATTTTCCTCACCTCGATATCTATTTTTTATCAAAGCATATGTGAGGATTCAAAGCTCCACCCACACTTGTGAAATGGAAGCCAAAAATGAGAAGTACATATCCATAACTTCTTGAAAATCATTTTTTCCCCATACCTCTAATGACGTCTTTGAATTATTCTTGATCATTCCTTTTCTTTTCGAGCTCGTCTTTATAGATTTTCTCATGATAGCTCCATTTGTTCTCCATCGAAGGCAGTGGAACACCCTATTTAATAGCCTTTGAATTTCCACCCAAAGCTTTTGACTTTCTTGCACTTCTTATGTGCTGTAGTGATCAAACTACATGTCATGGATTTCAAGAACATTTAGATTATTTGAAGGTGGGCTATGGATGAACTTGGTCTCACCACTGTGTCCACTTCTACTTTGTTACCCAACTAATCTAAGCATTTTTATCTTAAGGATCAAGATTTTGAAATGAATTTTAAAGATATTTAGATTATTTGAAGGTTGGCTATTGATGAACTTAGTCTCATCATTTGCAATTTCTACTTTGTCCACTTCTACTTTGTTACCCAACTAATCCCAAGCATTTTTTATCTTAAGGATGAAGATTGTGAAATGATCCTTGAACAAGTTCATTGTAGACTTGATCCAATCTGAGATACAATTCTTGGCACCTGTGATTATTTTCTTGGCATCCATTTTGTGAATAAGGATGCTAATCACCTCTTCATATGTTAAATTAAGATCTACAATCAGTTTATCTTTTTGAGCCATGTTAGAATGGCCAGATATAGATTCTCATTCATGTCATCTATCAATTGCTCATTCATGTCATCCATCAATTGCTCATTCATTTCTTCTATCAATTAGGTGTTCATTCATGTCATCTATCAATTGCTCATTCATTTCATCTATCAATTAGGTGTTCATTCACGTCATCTATCAATTTCTGCATATCACAAAGCTCAAAATCTTTAGCTTGATAGTCCCCTTGGAGACAATATAACTTTGCATTTAGCCTATGTAATTGTTCCTGACCAAGTCCTTCTTCTATGATCTCTATCTTAGGGATTACTTTATGTTTTTGTAATCTGTAATTGTTCGTGGCGAAACCCTTCTTCTATGATGTCAATCTTAGGGATTATTTTATGTTTCTATAACCTTTCTACTAGGGATGAGGTAAATTCATCTTCTAATAATTTAATTGTTTTCTCTTATTTTCATTAAGCTTTAGAAAGAGCTTTAATCTAGATTTATCCTTCTCGATCTTTGTTATTTCATTACTTTGGTTGTGTTTAGTGGTAGGCATGTTTAAATTCCCTTTAATATTGGAAATTTCATTATCTTTCTCCCTAAGGATATTTGCAATGGATGCTTAGTCCTACATGGGTACTCGATTCATAATAATATTTTGTTGAAATCATCAATGGTAATTGTTTTAGCTCTATACCTAGACTTTTTTATGCATGATCTTTCTTCATTTATTTCGATTTCTAGTATAAGTTTGGGGACATTGATAGAAGCTTGAATCAAATCTGTAGGCACTGGATCAGATATATCCCTATTCTAATACATTTTTTCTCAGGGAGGCAGATTTTATAAATCCACAATAAACTATGTAGTTTTAGAATCTTCGAGCTTTACCTCTCTACTCGATTTGTCTACCTGAGCCTGCATGACTACCATTTCCAATTGTCTAGCCTTGCAGTTGATTATGGATAAGAGTCTATAAGTGGCTGGATCCTCCTGTCTCATTTAGGTATATAATTAATGTTCTTATTCAAAGAATTCCTTATTTGAAGTTTAGTAGGATGTCCTTTCCCTATACTTTGAATAATTGATTTATCTTATGATTGTACTTATGAAGAAAATGAGAGTCGTGAGTAGAAAAATAGATAACATATAGCCTTTTAATACCATCATTGTGTGAATAATTAATTATTATTTTGGCCATTTACTTTCAAGAATGAGAGATTTTGTGTTCATAAGGTCCTAATTTGCTTTTCTGATTGTACTAGGGTTCCAAGAATCTATTTGCGATGCTTTTGTTGCTCTATCCGCATCGAAACTTTATTATGCAAGTAGTTCAAAGCTGTCACCCGAGGAGTCTTTATTTGGAGTTCTTTCTTTCTATAGTTGGCCTCATGGATATAAGTGAGAAATTTCATAGAAACTCTCAAATTAGACATAATATGCAAGGGATCATACCTCCATTTTCATCTTCCTCAAAGTTAAAAATTTTTGATAACTTCTCGATAATGGGAAAAGTCAATCTTGAATTAATAATGAATCCAAACATATTTATCAAGTCAATGAATCCATATTATCTTCCATAGAGACAAAGTGTAGGCCATTTGAATGTATCGTTAAGCGCATATACTCTAACGAAAAAAATTGGTAGTGAGATTTCGAGGTAGCCTATAAGGTTCAACCTCTATGTCATATCCTAATGATAGTGTAGTCGTGCTATAACATCCCTAGGTTAAAATTCTACATAATCAATGGGAATTACAAAGGAAAAATAAAACCAAGGGACATGTATTCCAAGATGAATGAGGGGAAAAAAATTATATTTGGAATCACTTGCGGTTAAATATTTATTTATTGGCTATTGAAATTGGTATTGTCATTGACAAGAGGAAAAAACAGTAAATGGAAATTTAATACAAGAAACAAACGAAAATAAGAGAAAAGGAAGATGAAGAGATTAGAATATGCATGCAAGGAAAAATGAAGGGAAAAAGGAAAAGAAAAAAAATAAATTGGGAGAGACATCACTCTAGCATTATTCACTTTTGAGAAAGAGAGAGAGAGAACAATAAAGCAAGAGCAGAGAAAAGGAGAGAGAACTTGGACAACAATTGGACACAAGCTAGAGACAAGGAAGGAAAGCAATGAGCACAAGAATAAGATTGGAACAATAGCCAATATGAGACATGGACCCACATAGGCAGGAATTCAACGATGCTTCCATTCCACTCGCAGCTTCTATGTAGAAATACGAAAATCAATGTGGCTCATGACTAATGGTCTCGAGACCCAATTCCATGGATTTGATCACTGTGAGGAATAGCGATGATTTAATGGCATATAGTTCATGGAGTGGATAGGTTGAAATTTGGGTTGAGTTTGAACTATTGGGTTGGTATGTTTAATGCCCCCACCTGTTATATGTTTTATTATGGTGTCCCCCACCTCAGACTATCAAAATATATATGTTGGCATTGTTGAAGGAGTGTCATGACTTTGTTTTCCCAATGCATATGCTCATTGTGCTATAAACATATAATCAACGCAATTTTGGAAGTAAACATAAAAATATTATCTCCTCAATGTGATGATGGTATCCTTATCCATTTTCTACAATTATTTCTTCTTTTTGTATTCTAAGGTATTCATAACATCAAAGTGATGATTGTTACATGTGGAAGAGTGTATCCCTATTTTATTAGAACAACATGTTGATAATATAGTTGCATCGTCTAACTCTTAAATATTTTAGAGCCATAAGATGCAATCAAAACCTTCAAAACATGGTTATGTTGTATACATAAACCAATACATATGAATGTAAAAAATGTAAGAATATAAATTGTATAATGATGTCAATATTTCCTTTTTCTCCTCATGTCTCCACCTAAACATTTAGGATTTTAATTTATTTTATATGTATTGAATCTTTATTATTCGGAGAAAACTTTATGATGGTGCAATGGTTTGCACAAAAGTTTATGTAAGTGGCTCAACACCCACTTGTTAGGAGCACCAACCCCCACTTGTTTATACAAAGCAGCTTGTTAGCCACACCAACCTCCCTGGTCTTTATAGGAACCAACTTGAAGGAGATGTTAATCCCCTATTCCTTGAAGGAATCCACCCATGTTGCCACTTTGATGCCTTTTTCATACATTTTACACTTATACCTAAATGCGCTTAAATTCAATTTCACTTAGAAACTAACTTTTATTTCACATTTACTCTCTTTCAATAATATTTCATAGCGTCAACAAATCTTGGCACTCCATTCTACTTTCTTTTGTAGTGCAACTTCCTCTATTTATCTTTCATGATATGCTACAACTCAACCTATCGGACCCAGTCTATTTTTCTATTATTGCGAACCACATCTATTTTCAGTATAACTCCACAATTAATTATTCCACTATGTGGCTGACTTTTATATTCTTGCCTATCACAACAATTTTCAGCAAAATTCCACATGGCCTTTAAGTGTATGTTTATATTAAATGCACTTGAGCTTTAATTGTTTTTTAATTTATTTTTATATTCAAATATTGCACAAGAAGGATTTAGCCCCATTTCATTGCTTAAATATTGTACATTCATGTCATATCTTCAAGGTTTTTTATCATGAAGTTCAAAAAATTTGGCTTAGATCAAACATCTTTTGGTTTCAACACTTTACTATTTTGCACTCGAACCACCAAAATTTCCATCCCTTAATGCTCAAGTTCTAAGACACATTCAGTCATATGATGAGCACTAGGATCAAGGTTCACCACATATTTTCACCACATTTGGAGCTTGAATGGCTATGACTGAATGTTCCATGCTCTATTAGGAAGCACGTTACCCCAATTCTTAGGGTTATAGCAATTTCTAGTTTTATTGTATGAAAAAATCCTTTTCATCATATAGGTTTAACTTTGAAGAGTTGGAAAAGAGCTTATCAATGTGATGGGATAGTCACATGGTAATGCTAGGAAAAAAATTAAATTTTTTGTTAAGAAATTGTAAATATTTAATTTACAAGTGAGATTCGATATTTTTTCTTAGAAATAAGTTGGATAAATGATTTTATAATGTAAATATACTTTCAATTTCCCTTATTTTTTGGAGAAGGGGAAGTGATTCACATTTTGTGACTCTTGGTTGTTGCAGTTAGTTTTTCTTTTTGGGAATAAAGGGAAGAGTGTTGGGAAGTTCCAAAAAAAACAGAGAGAAGAGAAGAGAGGAGCTCACTAATTTTTTGTGTAACTACAATTCTAGGATTGCAGAAATGCCTATGCCTTCAATCTGTGTGAATTGGTAGGAATTTCTATGTGAATGGAGTAAATAAAAAATAATTTGGGATTGTAAATTGTGTGATTGTTAAATGAATTAAGATTAAATCGAACTCAACATTTTGATTTTGGCTATGAATTGTTTTTACTTTCACTTTTATTCCTATGCATGTTGATAAATTTGAGAGTCTGTAGCTTTTTAAATTGATTTACCTTAAAAATATGAACATTTTAGCTTGTTGATGGTGCTGGACCTGCCAACATCGGGGGATCTCCTCGGTATGAACTCTCAACTAGACCTCACACTGTTTGGTGTAGGAGTCGCATCTGGTACGATGGACCAGTTGCCATTATCTTAAAGATATGCCATAGCTCTTGCTTGTCAGCACGTGAGAGTGGTTTTCTTTGTCTTTGAACGACGACGTTCACGTGCTTGGCGATTGATAGTGCTACTTGTGTCAAGGTTCTTTTGCCGTAGAGAGAGAGGGTGGCAGTGAGTCCCAAGTTGGATGGGAGGAAGACCAACTCTGTTAGGAACACACAACACAATAGGAAATGCGTAGCTTCTGAAGGAGCAATCCACACAGATGTGGTAGTCACAACACACAAGGGAAGATAGCACGTACAACGCTCATCAGACAATCCACGCGAGTGCGATGTTTGTTATAGCAAGTTTACGTGAAAGGTTTTGACTCATGTTCAGGAGGTAACCAACATGGGCAGGACAACATTAACAACTTATACAACAAATTTTCATTAATATATGTATTAGAACAACTAAATTAATTCAAGTGTTAAATACAGGTTAAAGAAACATGTATTACAAGTGTTCAAGACAAATATTACAAACAATTACAACACATGTGTGAAAAATTGTCATCCCGTTAGCAGGCTTGTGAATTAAGAGAAAGTTCCAAGACACATCGATACACCATACATCACTAACCCCGTGGACATGACGCTGGAGCCAATACTTACTCCTCAAAGAAAAGATTACAGGCTCTCAAGGCTATGTGGCATGAGCCAAGGTGAAAAAGTCTTTTTCATGTGCAAATGAGGGTTATTTATAACCAAGGGTAAAACTAACAGTTGTGACTATCCAACTTCCCTCATGATTGCTTGACTTCCATGACCTTTCAACTTTACATAACTCTTCATATGACAAGTGGGTCTCTTGGACTTCCATGTTACATTACATTGATCAACAATATGGCCCACATTAGTGATGTGGACAACATGACTCATGACAAGAATCGACGTGACAGTTTTGGTACATTCATGCTACTGCTGGTGTGCATGTTGAGATGCAGTGTTGCTGGATAATGGATGTCCTCATGGTGTATCACAACTTTACCTCCACATGGCAAGGTGTGTGGAGTCTTCGATGGTCATTGGGTTCTCTTGATGTTGCATTTTCACGTTACTCCTTACTTGTACCTTAGCATGCTTCACATGTTCATCCGTTCGTGAAAATGCATGTTTGTCCATTCATCCGTCTGCGAACACATTTTCGCATGGTTGTCCATTCGCAAACACATCTCCTCGCATGCATCGTTTGTTCGTAGATTCACAAACGTGTCCTTTTTCATGTACTCTCCTTGTTCATCCCATATTTCGTTGCTTCATGTCTATTCATGTACCTATATCTACAGTCACTCATGACGAGATGACATCAAATCAATAAACCTCATAGTCTACCATGATGCATGATCATTGTCAGATGCAGGTGACTAGGAGAGAGAACTATTGAAAATAGCAACGAGAAATGCTAAATATAGAAGTGCTATAAATAGAATTTTGGGATACATTCCAATTTTAGTTAGTCTCTAAACTAAAATTGAGAATCAAAATTCGAATTTGATCTTAGCAGCTATTTGAAAAATAATTAATTAATTCATCTTGAGTTAATTAGTTGGAGAAAATCAAACATGAAGTCTATGTGAAGACATGCAACAGTTTTCCCTTTGATTGAGGAAGTTATCCTTTAATTAAGGTGATCAGGATGAGTTGTACTTTCAGTTGTAATTAGTTAGCTCAGTTAACTAAGTTAATTCTAGTTAGATTAGTTCCAACAATTTGTGGAACTGATTGTGAGTTCAGTTAGTTAATGCATGCATGTATGTAACTAGTGTACTTCAGATAACTGAATATTCTCTCATAAATAACTCATGCATGTCAGTTCAGTCAGAGGCCCAGTTGAGATCAGAGGATGGGACAATGTACTATCAGTTGTAGGAATATTCCCTTGAGGATATCTCTTGCATGCAAAAGGAATTCATTCCTTGAGGATTGCGCAGTTATTTATGAGTTTGGTGAGTTGTGTGAGAGGTGAATTGACACAAGTGGAAACCAGAGAACCTAGGAGAAACTTCACAAGGAAGTAGGAGGCTTGGAGGAATAAAGGAAGGCATATGTTGTGTCTATTCAGTTATTGAGCAACATAAAGGGATTGTACTGTGAGTTGGATAGCTTGTGAGATAAAGCTTTGTGTAATCCAAAGATATTTCCACTTGTATGATAATACAAAGATCAAGGTTTTTTAGCTGAGGCTTTTCCTAGAGTATTCTTCTGTGTTCATGTGTGATTAATTTCTCATTCTCTATTATATGTGTTCTATTTGATCTTGCTCAAAATCGATTAAGCTTCAACAAGTTTGTTTGTAGAAGTAGATCAAGTATTTTGCTTTAGTATATTGCATTATCAGGTGATCTACAATGGGAATTTATACATGGTATCAAAGCAAAGGTGATCATAGTGGAGAACATTATACAAAGAAAGGAGAAGTTCGAAGGTTGAAGTTCTTGATTATAGAAATCGAATTCTTATCACATCTCAAATTTCATCGATGATGTTCAATGGTTTAAGACTCGAGTATGCCCTAGATGGCAGTTTGATTTATATAGCCTAGAAGGATCACATGGAAGCGATATTAGAGGAAAATGGTTTGAAGGACTTCATTTATCAAGAATTCCCCAAGCCAGTAGCAGCTAATGCCCAAGAATTGGCAGAATGGAATAAATGTGTGGCTAGAGCAAGGAGGATCCTTTTGAAGGGAGTTCGAGACCACATTGTCTCGAGTCTCCATGGGAAGGAGACATCATTTTCAATGTGGAAAACATTGAAGGATCTATATCAGAACAAAAGCGATTAGAGGAAGCTGCCGCTGAAACACAAGCTTTAAAAAATCAAGTGTGAAAAGGGTGACATGATCTCTACATATCTAAACAAGCTCACCACCTGCAGGGATGAGCTTGGAAGTGTAGGAATCACAACAGGTGATGATGACATGGTGAGTCTTACTCTCCTCGATTTTCCTAAGAGCTGGCATAGCTAGCAAGACTCGGTAAATGGAAGAGAGAAACTGTCAGATTGGGAATGACTATGGTTGGATCTGATGCAAGACAAGATAAGGACAAGCACCAGAGATGCATCTTCATCAAAGCATGATGATGAAGAAAATCTAACCTTAGCGAGTAAGGTGAGGAAAGGGAAAGGGAAGGCTTCCCATTCGAAGTCGAGTTCTTCCCATGGTGGGAAGAAGATTGACAAATCAAAAGTGCGATGCTTTCATTTTCATGAGGTGGACCATTATACTACGAATTTTCCATAAATGGATCCTCAAAAGGATCAAATGGTGAGGCACTGGCCTCACAATTCGAATTGGATTTCACCCTCATCGCATGCATGGTTTCATCGATGGTGGGTTATGTTTGGGACCTGGACAGTGGAGCCTCATTCCACATGACCAGTGACAAGAGTCTATTCAATACCTTGGAGGAGAAGGACCTCTAGATGCACATAGAGATGGGTGATGATGGAAAGTATCGTGTTTCATGTGAAGGCACGGTTGTGTTTCAGAGGGAGCATGGAGCTCCTTTCACCCTGACTGATGTAAAGTATGTGCCTGGTCTGAAGAAGAACTTGGTATCCGTTGCTATGTTGGAAGACAAAGGCTATGATGTAGTCTTTAGTAAAGGAAAGGCTGATAGGTCCCTAGAATACTAGTGATTACCCCATTACTATTGTAGCTGTATCCCTTATTAATATTGTTGTGCCTCTATTGTCCCCATATTTTTATTACTGTGCCCCAAGAAATCCATCTATTGTTGTTTTTGTGGCTTTATATTATTATTGTTAGGTCAACTGGGTTATATTGTGACTCCTTAGACTCCTATATATAGCAAGGAGGTTTTGTCATTTGAATCATCAAATAATTGTTCATTTATGTAATGTAAAGGAGGTTTCCCCCTCGAAGAGGCTAAATTCTAAGGCGTTGATCTATCTTTTCTATCTTTTTCTTGAGCTGGTTTCAGAACATTTGGTATCAGAGCTTTAGATTCTAGTGTTTCACTGCTCCAAACAGGTCATCGTGGCATTTTCACTATAACTTTTTTTTGCGATGTTTCAGAAGATAAAAAAAAACCATTTGAGAAGACATCACGATGAATCTTGAATCCACATTTCAGAGCTTTTCCGGCTATATTTGCAAAGATATGATCTGAGGAAGTTTATCTTTTTGCAGACTCCTGAATTACATTCAAAACAGGTGACCTGGGGAAAATCGTCATAACATTCTCTCTGAGCATTGGATTGAAATTTCGTAAGAAGGTACAGAAAGAGGATGGACTGTAGTTTCTTTATTTATTTTTCAGAGCCAAAGGCCGAAATAGGGACTCATGGCATGTTGTACAAGTTCGCTCTACTGAACTAGTCTATAATCAAGTCACTGTGGGAGATTTCACACAACTCTTTCTTGGAGAATCCAATTTCGATCAGACTTATGGCATTGGAAAGAGGACGCAAAGGGCTACTGCAGATCACAATTTCAGAATTGGATGGTTTGAAATTACAGAGATACATCATATTCAATATCAAACCCCTACAAAGTGAAAAAATGTGTGTAGTTTTTTTTAAATTTTTGCATAAAGCTTGGTTTGAAAAATTAGTTTGAAGGAATTCAAAGAGCATAGTAAAGCATTATTACTGGTAATTTATGCCCAGAGGAAAGAAAATGCAAACACCTAGTAAGCAACCTGAAAGCTCTAGCATGACTCATGAAGAAGAGGAAGAAATGCAACATGATATATCAAAATTACGAG